>JAMZRA010000007.1:6142447-6312309 GCA_024499935.1 Tyrophagus putrescentiae
TACGTGCGCAGTGCACCCAAATCTGCCAACAATCATTTTCGGTTAGTGTGATTCATCAGAATCGGCCCAGTCTATATTAGCCGCTTGTCGACAGTCATCACTTCCCATTTGCCGTCTGCTCCTCACCTGCTACAGACCTTCTCAAAATGAATGCTTTCAGTCTGAAGTCAGCTTGCCTTCGTTTTCTGTGGAGTTTCCTTCTTGCAAACGTCGTAAGCACTGAGACCATCCGAAGCTGTGTAGATCCGGTTTTCCGCGATCTGGTCCACTTGAATCGAAAAATCCTGGCTATTGGTCTTGTCAATGGCGAACTGGCTCTCTTTGCCAGTGGGACTGCCGATACCAATCAACTGGATGGCGGTCTCCAGATCAACGTATTGGCTGCGCGCCTCGACGCCCTCAAGGTCGACCTCGACCCAGTTCCGCTTCCCAGTGGAGTGCCCAGAGGCCCTGTCAAGTTTGCTTGCCAGGACTCGAGCGGCACAAACCTGGTGGTCATGAGCAATTCACGTGTCCAGAAATTTTCACTGGCTACTGGAAACTTGCATCATGCGGTCATGTCTAAAACAGCTGCAAATGGTTGTTTTAAGACTGGCTCCCTCCACGTCACCTCAAATAACCCTCTCAAATTTTACATCATCAATGAAAAAGGTGAAGTGGCTCCAGGCAACTTTGAGGACAGTAGATCTATTGAAGCGTCACAACATTGTGATTTTCCAGCTTCTCTGGGTCAACTCTGCAGACTCAAATCACCTCCAAACTACATCGTCATGCAGGACAAGTGCAACGAGACCCTAACCGACTCCTTCTTCTTCGGCAACCTGATTGCCGGCTACATTGGCGACGAAGCCGTCTACCTGTTTGACAGCAACGGCAACGTCCACGGCTTCTCGTCCAAAGTCCTGGAGCCCGGCAATCAAGTCGAAGTCTACACAAAAGACATCGCCAACTTCCTGACCGTCAAACTGCCCAAGTTTGCGCCAAAACCCCATTACGAAAGTGAGTACCTCCTCCACCTTTGCTCTATCCTCTAACCTTTTGCATATAATTTACCACTCCATCCCCACGACCAGCCTGGGAAGACCTACCTGCCTGGCGGCGATACATCCTCATCGGTGTCCGAGTGGCCTGGCTTCTCATCCTGGTCTTCCTGGTCTGGGCTGCCTTCTACATGCGGATGCTCGTCCTGCGAATGCGCACTCGAAGGGAACTGGCCCAAGAGTTCCTGGAGATGGTGCAGCGAGGGAAGGCCCAGCGATGGGCCGATGAGAGTGCCGCCTTCGCTGCCAAACTGGCCGAAGCGCCGAATCGATGGAAACGAAAGCGACCCTGTCCGCGCTCCCACTCCCGTTCCCGCTCCCGGTCCCGCTCCCGTAGTCGCAGTCGCAGCCCTCGCGGCCGCCAGGACCGATGCATCTTTCTTGCTCAACCTCATCTTCGCCGCCGGGTGGGAGCAGGCGTGAGACCGCTGGCGGCGAACCAGCATGATCATTCTGCGAACCTCCTCCGAGAGCGCTTCCGCCAGCAGCACCAGCTGGTGCCGAGGACTGTGTTGGCCAATGTGGCGCACAAGAAGCAGAAGAAGCACTAGCCACTAGGTGGATGGATGGACTGCCAGTGTGCTCTGCTCAAGTGATGCCCTCCTCTCTTCTGTGACACGTCACTTTAAGCATCTCTACCGTCACATTCTTATTTTTCCAATTTATCGGCACCATTTAACTTTTACCTTTCACTTGCACACATCTCTTATTCTTGTTTTGCCTCTTTTATAACTGTGCACATCATTTTATTGCCTGTTTTTTCTCTTCATGTTTCCCCTTCCCCTTCACACATACATTTCAGGCCATTATTTTTGTTTTACCTTTTATCTTTTGTTTCTCATTACACCCACACCTAACATTAAAACAGGTCTTTTGCTCACAACCACAACTTGTTTTTTCAAACAAAACAAAATTGTTCACTTTACGTGTGTTTTTTATTGTGCTGGGTTTCAGTACGTCTTGTTGGCTGCTAGATCTAAAACTGTTGTCATAAGTTTTGATTTAGTAAGGTGATTCAATATTTTCAATCCAATACTGACCAAAATGTCTGTGCAAAGAAAGAAACGTCACCTTTTGTAAGGATTTGAGTTCCCGCGCTCAAAACTGTTACTACGTGGAAGTGGCATTAACTTGAGAAGCCCTTTTGTTTTTGCAGCTCATTATGCTGCTACTTTGTTTACTCACATTGTATAAGACTGTACAGAAGTGCCCTCAAGAGGTGTCCTGCACACACTGCTGCTGCTGCTGTACACAGAGCATCGTTGAGAGGGGAAGTGGCAACGCCAACAGAAGCATCAACAGTGTGACAGACTGAGAGCAGGCAAAGCCGGCTGCTCCTGTTCTTCTTCTTTTTCTTCTTTACTCTTCTTCACGTGTTTTCGTTTCTTCTTTATCTCCTGTTGCAGCAGCCATCCGGTTAAATGAAAGAAGCAGAACCACTGAAGACACAGAAGATGAGGTAAAGATGATATCGAGTCAATGATATTGTGCCTGATCATCATTGCACATCCGTTGCATGTCTGCAATGCAATGGAAACAACAATCTCAGCAGTACAGACAAAGCACTGCTAATGCTTTCAATCTGCAAAGCAGAGTCTCGTTAGGCGTCAGTGTCTCTCACTTGCTGCAGTTATCAGCCCCCACTATTCTCACTCAAGCACACACTAAAACATCCACTTGTTGCTACCTGATAGCACCGATTCACCAGAAAATGGATTACTGAAAATCACCTCACTCACTTTCTCTTCTTTTGTTGCTCATCACGCAAGTTCCACGCACTCCAGATCTCTCCACCACTCCACTATACTCAGCAGACAACTTAAAGCATCTCTTTTTCAGAGAGGAGCATCATTTTCTCCTCTAATTGAAAATGATGCTTTTTCTGGAAGCGTTAGCTTTCAACAACCAAAAGATGAAATCACTCAACACTAGAAAGGGCGGCCAGTTGGCGTTGTCACTTTTTCAAGTGATCTGCATCATCGGCCTTTGCTTGTCTGCTGTGACTGCTAACAAAAACCGTATCAGTACGTATTGGATGCTCTAAAGAGTTGGCGAATGTATTCACATTATGTAACTAATGCTTTCATCATTTAGATGTGTGCATTGTGACTGACGAGGCTTTTGTAAAGCACTGCTTTAATGGGAACAGAGAGGCGGCCGCCAATCACAGCATTAAAAACATTGACGACATTAATCAGCACCTTCTCGATGAAGAATTCGTCTACACTGATTCCAATGGAGAAACCTACTACTACACCAACTTTGGTTTCTACCCTGAGATCATCAACCTTGAACACACAGCGTTTGCTCCGTTTAACCAACAGCAGTCTCTCAATGTTGATCAGCTCAAGGCTACGCTCACTTCAAGTCATTTCGAGTATGAGCGCAAAGAGTGCGGTCTGGTGGCCTTCTTTACTGGAAAGCAAATGACTGACCGATACCAGGGTTTTAAGTGCGGTTCAGTCTGTTCACCACCGTACAACACGCTGGCGGTTAGTTTTCACGAATGTCCATTTAAAGTTGGCAGTGAAGCACACAAGCGAGTCCTCATTACACTCTTCCACGAGTTGCTGCACATCATCGGAGTGCCTCACAACAATACAAACAATGACGTGATGATGGAGTATGACGCGAATAATATGGTAAAAAATTATAAACATTTTAGGCAATTTGCTTATCTTTTAACTGCTATTTTGCTTTTTGACAGAACCTAAGTTTGGAAACAAGAAAGCACATTGCAAAGAGCTTTTACAAAGCACAGGTTAAAAGTTGTCTTTCAATTGAAGGGGAAAATGTTGGACTTGTTTTTGGCAATGAGAAGAAAAAGCCGGTGAAGTACCATGAGGTGGTTGAACACATGAATGCTATTGCAAAGGAAGAGTTGGAAAAGGGAGATGGAACCGAGACAACTGATAAACCAAACGATATCTTTTGTGAGTTTTTAAGTTAATAGTTATTGTATTTTAACTCAGGAACATTTTTTTGTTCTAGCTGCTGGTCTAAACTTTTTGCGCGATTATTGGATTTTCATTGGTTGTGTTGCTGCTTTGTTTACAAGTGGCGGTTTCGCCCTTTTCTACAAACAAGTGTTTTCATCCAGAGGTCGTGGTCCGCTATCATCATGGGCAGTTGATGGCTGGGGAACTCAGGGTCCGAAGAAACCTACCACCAAACCTAAAAAACCTAAAGTTAAGAAAACTAAGGGAGACTGATTTAAATTTTGCGTTTTTTATAACTTTAAGCAAAATTGTCGTTAAACATTATTTTTCAACTAACTGCTACATTTTATAATTTTGTAATGTAACTTACATCAAACTGCATAAATAACAATAGCATATTAAATAAACGTTTTTACATTTACGTTAGTAAAAAGCGCTTTCTTCTGTTTTTACCCATAACGTACAGCCCTGTCAAATTGCTGCTAGCGTACAAGCCACACCGTCTGAGAAAACGATGGCAGAAGCATCATAAGATGAGCAAAGCTATTTTTAGAAAAAAAGCTTTTAGCACTCTGTGTGTATTGTATTAATTTAAGTGAGCAGCCGATCTAAGTAGCTTAGCTGCAATTTACGTTTCAAAACAAACTACAAATTGTTAGCTCGTTTCATGTTTTGTTTCTACTTGTGCGCCACACCTGTAAAAATCAAATGGATAACTAGAACTGCAAGATTCGGGATGCTTTGCGCAATACTTTTCTTTTCATCACGTTTGATATGGACGCTCTGAGACTGGAAAAAAAGAAGCCGGCGACGATGATTGCGCAGAAAATGTGTATCTCGAGCTAATTTGTTGGCACAAAAATGTCACCTTTAATTGGCAAATGGCAACAGGTAGTGGTGCTAGTTAGTCTTTTGTTCACCTTTGTTTTCTGTGCTTCAAGTGCGTCGTATGAAGAACGTGTTGGTATGAATTGCTTTGTAAATTAAACCGATATTAAATTCTGAAGTAAATTACTTTTTACTAATAAAATTTTTACGTTTTGTGTCAGGTATCACCATTGTGACTGATGACTCTTACGTCAAACTTTGCTTTGGTGGAAACCAAGAGGCCGCTCTCAATCAAACTGTCACGCACATTGATGCCATCAATCAGGTTCTTCTCAGAGAGGAGTTTGTCTACAACGGTGGTGAAGAGGTGTACAGAAACTTTGGCTATGATTTGGTGTCTGTTATACTTGGCCACTCGGTGTTTCATCAGTTTGATCATCAGCAAGTGATCAACACTAGGCAGCTCAACGCTACGCTCAAATCGAGTGCTTTGGCAAAAGAGCGTTTGAGACCAGCACTGCTCGTCTTCTTTACCGGAAAGCAACTCTCTGACGGATACCGAGGTTTCAAGTGTGGTGCCGCGTGTAACCCACACAACAATTCAGTTGCTGTCAGCTTCTACGGATGTCCGTTTAAAAGAAACAGTGAGGAGTACAAGCAAGTTCTCAGTACTACCTTTCACGAGTTGTTGCACGGCATTGGAGTGGAACACTCCAATGGTACAGATGTCATGAATACCCACGATGCAAACAATTTGGTATGAAAGATTTGTTTATAATAGTTTTGTTTTCTTAATAATTTGTTTTTAATTTTAGATCATGAGCAGCAGCACAAAAGAGCTGATTGCATTAAGAATCTATGCCGGAAAAGGTTGTTTTTTAAAAGAAAGTAACGAAAAGTTTGAACTGGTTTACCAAAATGGAACTACAAAGACGGTGATTTTGCATGAAGTTATTGAGCACATGAATGCAATTGAAAAGATGACAATGGAAAATGAGGGAGCTAAAAATGAAACTAAAACAGAAGACATTAAAGCTGAAGTCAAACCAACACCTGAATATTCAACTACGTTGTCAACAACATGTAAGTTTTTAACTTGCTATTTTGTTTTAAATATTAATCCTTTTTTTAATTTTATAGGGACTGTTATTATTTTTGTTGGAATCTTTGTATCTGGCGTAATTGCGTATTTTGTATGGGTTAGAACACAATCTCGTAAACAATCTCCTTTGCAAACTACCCCATCGCGAACTCCTGCATCTTCGTCCGCATACTCTACTGATTCAGTACCAGATAGAGAAGCAGGTCTCAGGCAACGATTTCCAACAAGTGGAAATTAGTTACACTTTTTCAAACCTTATGTGGCAGAAAACTCTACAACTTATCATCTATCTAACATTGGGACTCAAAATAAGAAATGCCTGTTGCACTTATTTTTCCAAATTTTATCTCATTTAGAACCTGTTTTTTAAAACAATATGTACAATTTATACCGCTGTAAAGCTCTAGCCAGACCGCAGTGGTTTTTATTTATAAATAAAGCTCATTTAAAAAAAATATGTACAATTTCGTTTCCACACATTGTTTACTGTGATTTTATATGTTTAAATATTTTCATAAAAGTACAAATAAATATCTTTTCCAAACAAAAATGTTGTTGCGACTCAGAAAGTTGTCAAAAAATGCACGGATTTTTTAATCAGCATTTAGAAACCATATTTCCAATAAACAGTAAGAATGCTGTACAACAGATGTCTGCCTAATCATTGAATGGATAACAGGCAATCACTTTTCAAGAAAAAGTGTTTACACTGCTTTTTGTTTGTGTCAGTCTTAAGTATTCTGTACAGTGCTCCGTTTTCTTTCATTTTTGTTGGTAAAAGCAAAAAGAGAAAACAAGCACAAAAAAGAATGGGGACTACTTTTTGCCGTTTTAAAAACCTCAAACAAGACATCAACACTAGTAATGCCGTTAAAATATTTCAACAGGCCGCATCACTTGGGCATAAAAGTGCTGAGACACTTAAGGAAGCTCAACAGTTCATTGAAGAGCACTTTGAAAAGGTGACAACAACTGTGTGTTTATTGCATTTTAAAACTTTTTTTCATTTTTCAGGTTTTAAAAGATAGTTCCAAAGACTTTACCTCTTTGAGTTTTGAACTTCTTTTCCAACTTCTCGTGTCTGATAAGCTGAACATCACAAATGAGCGTCCCGTTTGGGAAGTAATCAAAGAGTGGGTGAAAGCCGACATGGAGGCGCGACTTGAGACGAATCTTCTAATGCTAGTCAAAAAGTGCCTACGATTTGGCCGGTTGCCAGAAGGTTTCGTTGAGGAGTTCATCTTCAGCAGTGACCTCTTTGCTGCACTTCCCAAAAGCAAACGAAATCATCTGATTGACTATATGAACAAAATTCTCAAAAAGAAACAGCCAAAAAAGCAAACTAGTGAAATCTTAAAAACCACTGATGAGCACCAGCACTGCTTCAAGCCGCCGCCCTACTCACGCTCACTTACTCCCTTTTGTCCTCGAGAGACAAAACAGTTTCTTGTCTGTCTGAACTACAACTACCGACAACTGCAAACAATGGTGGAGTACTACGATTACCAGCTGAAACTATGGCGGCCGTCGCCGTTCTTTCCCATGCCGCCCGGTGATGCGGGAATTTTTGCCTTGCAGGCGGTGGACGACGGTCAACGACTGTTCCTCTTTGGTGGTTACGCCCAGCGAGTCTCAGTGGCCGCCACCTGGACGATTGACCTCGCCCAGCCACTGGACAACTCCCCTCCAGTGTGGACGCCCAAGTGTCCGATGCTCACGGCGAGGCACCACTTTTCCAGTGTTCAACTCGACGGCGCCTTCCTCTACGCCCTAGGCGGAGAAACGCAGGAGGATTGCATCATTGCCGATTGTGAACGCTACGACATTGCGACCGACTGCTGGACGGCCATTGCACCGATGAACGTCGCCCGGTCAAAGGCGGCGGCCGCCGTTCTAGGTGGACAAATTTACATTGCCGGCGGCTGTTGTCCTGTTGCAACCTCTGAATCTGGCGACAAATATCTTACTACAGTGGAGGTGTACGATCCGCAAACAAACCGCTGGCAACTGGTGGCGCCCATGACCACGGCGCGCATCCGCTTTGCTCTAGTGCCCTTTGAGGGACGACTTTGGGCGATTGCAGGCCAAACCACCGGTAGGAGCTGGCTAACGCAGTTGTCCTCCTGCGAGTCATACGACCCACAAACAGACACCTGGAGAGAGGAACCGGCAAAGCTAAACAAGGAGCACAGTAGTCATCAGGCGGTGAATTTCAGAGGGCAGCTGTACCTCGTCGGTGGAGAGAGAGGTGAGGTGAATCATCAATTCAACATGCATTTTTTGGTTATCTTTTTATTCCTAAACACACAGAATACCTGCAAACCGATTGGACAGAGCGGTACGAGCCGGAAAGCAAGAGCTGGCTCCTAGAGTCGCCGCTGGTGTTTAATCACCTGTCGCACCAGTTGGCAGTAGTGCCGGCCAACTGCTTGGCGCCCTTCATTACCCCTCCTCCTGAAGCAGTAGAAAATGATGCCCAAACTGAAAGTCAGATTAAAAAGCATTTTTTCAAGTTTTTATCACTTGCTATTGCGTTTCTAGCAGCAGCAGTTTATTTTTGCATTTTTGGCTCAAGTACACTATCACAGTGGCCAGGCGGACCACTAGTCTACATTGCTGGATTTTTTCTTTTTCTTCTAATTTGTGTTGTGGCACTAGCAACTGACTTTTTTCAAATCGGCTTTTCACAACTCAATGATTGGCAGATTTTAGAGCGATTGAAACACCCTTCGAGTTTGCTTCCATTTATTGATCGCAATGAAAGTTTGGAAAACAAGAAAACTAAATACGTTCGTGGAGACAGTTGTGAAGAGTACGATATCAAACATTTCTACTGCATCAGCCTAGCCTACTACAACTTTGAGCACTTTAATCGAAACATCATTAGAAAGCTTCCGTATCGTGACGACCTCACTAAAGAGAAAATCAAGTATATAAAAGAAAACTTTCGTATGGGGTCTTTGGAACAAAATAAAAAGGGAGTAGAGGAATTTGAACGCACGCTTCGAAGGGCAAAATTTACCGTTTCCAAATTGCCAGAAGGCTGCAAAACCGAAGCTGACACTGCAAGATTTTTAAGGAAAGGTAGGTGTTTTTCACTTAAAAACAACTAAAAACAAATATTTTCATTTCAAAACAGAACTAAAACAGTTTAAATATGAGGATAAAGTTTGTCTGGTGATCTACATCTCTAGCCACGGAGTTGATGGAGGTAAAAACTTATATATTCTACTGTTTTGTAACCAATGCAAAAACTTACTTTTTTGGCAGCTTTCTTTTGCGAAGATGGCCTCTTTACAGTTAGACGCCTCATTGATCAGCTGAATCTGTACCGTGCCTTGAGTGACTCTCCAAAGGTGATCATTGTCGATGTAAGTACGGCCAATAGTTTGTTTGATAAATGCAAAAACCAATCAATTTTTTGCAGACTTGCCGTGTTAGAGAAGAGGGCGGGAAGAACATTGTAAAAAACAAAAATCCGACACCACCTTGGCCAACCGATGATATAGATGAATCTTTAAAGCGACAAGATGAATGGTGGAATCCAGAACCATTTCAGCTTCTCACTGTGTTTTCTTGTTTAAGAAGTAAGTTAAATTTTCGTTAAAGCTGGTAAAAGGTTCAAAATGCTTTTTTGTTTTTTTTCAACAGAATACTATTCGTACAGCAAGGACGGTGGACTATACACCTTAAAGTTGACTGACGTCTTGAAAGAGCACTGCAGCGCTAAAAGTTCTTCTCCCTGTTTAAATTTGTACGACTTGTTCAACATTGCACAAGATCGAGCAAGAGCACAAGTTGTGAGGATTGACAGTGAAGAGTGCTATCAAGTGGGAATAGTCAATACTCAATTGAACTATGATATTATACTGAATGAATTAGAAGAAGAGAACGAAGAGAAGATGAAAGAAAGTAAAGTTGTAGAGGATGAAGAAAATGAAAGCAGTGAGGAAGACGAGGAAAGTGAAGAAGACGATGAGGAAGATGATGAGGAGGATGAAGAGGATGACGAAGAAAGTGACGACTATGCCGAAAGTGATGAAAAGCCGCCTTTTGAGTTTGAGCGGTTTTTTGGTTCTAGCTATTCGGATTTGTAATCAGTAAAAACTAGTAATGTTTTTAATAAAAAATTTTTTTATAAAATATCTATTTTGACTTACACGGAAAAACAGCTAACGGTTATCTCGAAGCAAGTGCAACTAATGATTTGACCCATCAAAGAGTTGATGACATGTTATATGCATGTGAAAGTGTGATAACATAAAACTACTAGATTGATTTCTCGTGAATCAACACTATCATTAAATTGCACAAGTTGAAATTTTCGTAATGATCAGCTTTGTTGCGATTGAGAAAACTGCTCAAATTGTGAATACAGTAGCTCAAACTGAAAAGAAACTGATGAACAAGAGATCTTTTTATCACAAAAACTTTTGCTGCAAAAGTGATTATCATTTCACATACCCTTTCTACTTTTGGCTTGATTCCACCTGTTTGTGGACTTTTTGGTGATTTGCATCTTTTGATAGTGCAGTCATCATTACATGTGAACCTAGAAAATTACTCATTCATTGCAACTGTTAGTGGGAACAAAGTGGTTTATTTCAGATAAATTATACTTGATATATTATTCTAATGAAACCCATCATTTTGAAAAAATGTGAAATTTTATTACAACTGAGAATTTACATCTGACTGTGCACTTTTTCTAAAAGCAAACGGCGTATTTGTTAAAAAGTTCCATAAATCTACAGATAAAATTGCATTTCTCAAACAAAACACCACACATCGCAAATTGCTCATCAGCCATGCCCAATAGCAATAAAAAAGATCAAGGTCGAAGGGACACAAAGTACACTTCTCCAAAGGCGACGGCAACATCAGCAGGCGGTGGTGGCAAACAGCAGCAGCACCAGCCTCGAGCCATTACCGACAAGTTCGACTGTTACCGAGTGCCGCTTGATCAGGTGCAAAACCTCGGCGGGCAGGCCACTGGCAATGCAACTGGAAACTTGAATGTGGGCGGTGGACAGCAGCAGAGTACTACCACTTTGAGCAGAAGTACCAGGCGACAAACACTGGTGGTCCAGCAGCAGCTCAGCCAGTTCAACCCGTTTACTGGACGACAGTGCCGTACAGTTCGCTGCAGTACAACTACGAGTCGTACGCCCATCAGCAACAGCAAATGGGAAATGCTGCAACAGTTCAGGGGCAGTATCCACTTCCGCAGATGGACCCCAACTACTACCATGCCTATGGGTATCCAAACATTCCTCCAGCACCAGCGCCGGCAGCAGCAACTCCAGCAGCAAACAACTTTGGCCACGCTCCCTACGCCAGCCCGTGGGTCACGGCTGAAGACAGACCAAAGTCGCCTGCTCCCGTCGTGAAGGCGAATGACAATGACGATATCATGCAAAAAGTAACTTGGAAATTATGAGAGAAAAGTTTTGACTTTACTTTGAACATATCTTTCTTCTTATCCTCTCTCCTAAGCTAGAGGAGATGCACGGCCAGATGACGAAGATGGTGCGAATGCTCTCCGAGGAGATCAACAACAGCGCCCGCAATGCTCGCCGAGACGCGGTGGCCGCGCAGAATGTGCCCAGAATTGAGGGTGGCGTCAGGCAGTTCAACGTCCTTCTAGCTCAGGTAGTTAATGAGTTCAAACTTCAAAGCTAAATTAACAGTTTCTCAATCTTCTCCCAGTTCAACACCATGTGCAAAGGCATAAAGGAGCAGAAGCAAAAATTGCAACAGCACAGCAAAAACAGCAACCAAATTTTCCAAACATGAATCACTCGCTCTCCTTAGCATCTCGAAATGAGACCGCCAGCACGGCTTTGCCGCCTATACCCCCACCTCACCCTCGCCCACTAAAAGCCCCAAAAATGGTAGCAAGTACAACGGCCAGCACAACCAGGAAGCCAAGAACCCCCCGCAAATGGTCAGTGCTGCCGACCAGAAGCAGCTGGCCGAGAAGATGGAACAGCTGAACAGCCTCTTCCATCAGGCAAAGTCGCTCGGCGTGGAGCTGCACAACTCGATGCTCGCCTCTTCGGTTGCAATGCCCTCTAAGGTTACGCCTTCTACCAAAAAGACAGCTTAGAAAAATAGGCATGAAAATGTTGTTTATTGCATTTGTGAATGGATACAAAAGAAGATTACAAAGTGGATTAAAATTAGAAGTACAAAAATTGAAAGAAAATCCTTTTTGGAAAGTGTCATGAAAGTAAGTAGAATTGCATAGGTCTCTCTAACCGGGTTCTTTTCCTTTTCCTTCACTTGACCATCTTATCGTAAAGATTCTCCCCGCCGCCGGCGCCGCCATTGGCCTGGTAGTCCTCTGCATCTCGGTACCGCGGCTCGGTGCTGACGAAGAAGTCATCAAAGTAGCTGTACAGGTACTCAAAGGTGGGCCGCTTGTCGGGGTCCTTGTCCCAGCAGTTGAGCATGATCTGGTAGATGGAGTTGGGGCACTCGACGTTCTTCGGCTTGGGCATGCGGAAGCCCCTTTCCACGTGCTCAATCACCTCGCGATTGCTCATGCCCGGGTAGGGAGCCCCTCCTTTGGTGACGATCTCGTAGAGGAGGACGCCGAATGACCAGACGTCCGACTTGTTGGTGAACTTGCCGCGACTGGCCGCCTCGGGCGCCGTCCACTTGATGGGAAACTTGGCGCCCACCTGGGCAATGTAGTAGTCCTCCTCGATGATACGGGCGAGGCCAAAGTCGGCCACCTTGACGACGCGCTTCTCGCCGACGAGGCAGTTTCGGGCGGCCAAGTCGCGATGAACCAGCTTCACCCGCTCCAGGTAGGCCATTCCCGAGGCCACCTGAGAGGCCATGTCGATCAGGTCCATGATGGTGAGGGAGGCGGATTCGGGGTTGTCGCGCAGGTAGTTGAGCAGGGCGCCCTTGCACATGTACTCGGTGATGATTAGAAGCGGAAGACCGATGGAGCAGACGCCGTAGAGGGGGACCAGCTTCTCGTGTCGGTACCGCCGCATGATGGCAGCCTCGTCGAGGAACGCCTGCGGACTCATCGACCCGGGCTTCAGCGTCTTGATGGCCACCTCCTGGGTGCCCCGGTAGAGGCCGTAGAAGACCTTGCCGAAGTTGCCCGAGCCCAGTTCGCGAATGGTGCGCAGCTGGCGGCGGTCAATCTCGTCGCCTCGATTGCGGAAGGGCGACTCGCCGATGCGCACCTTCGGACAGGGCTTCGTCAGGCGGTGGCAGAGGCCGTTGGCACTCGCCGAGTAGTGCTCCACCAGGTCCTGCAGCTTGACGAAGGTTCGGCGAGAGGTGACGAAGAAGTCGCCGTTTGGCTTTGTTTGGATCTTGTAGTGCTTCACGTGGTCGAACTTGATGTTGTCAAAGTCGCGGATGGAGAGCGAGTAGGCGCTGAGGACGTGGCCGCCTGCAACAAAAAAGAAGTTGGTTAGGAAAATTACAAAAAAATGGTTCAAAAGTTTGCAAATAATACCAGTGTCCTGTTCACTGTTGCGAATGAGAAAGGTGCCGCGCGGGTAGTTGCCCTCGAGGAGAAGTCGCTCCGCCACGCGACGCGAAATTTTGGAGAAGAACCACCTGGAGAAATAAAATGGGATTTTAGTTTTACTAAACATCACTTCTCCCCTTCTACTTACTCCTCAGTCTCAATGACATTGTTCACCACAAAGTTCATGGGAATATAACCTCTTCTTTCAGGCGCCATCAGTCGGTAGGCGAGCCACCAGTCCGGTTCTGAATCATCAACGACCACCAGTTTTTCGTTCTTCTCAAAGCTCAGCTCGCCGTCGTCCCGGCCCTCGTACGGGTACAACGCAATGACCACCTTCTGCTGGGGCCCGGAATTGCCGGGGCCACCATTGCCTCGGTTGACCGGTGGAATAGGAAGGGGAGCGTTGGAGCGACCCGAGGAAAGAGTACCACCTCCACTACCTCCACTTTGACTTCCCATATGAGACTGTACTGCCGGAGAACTGGCCGAGTGTGTCGAGTCGGAAGTGTTTGAAACTACTGAAACCTGTCGGTTCACCTTATCACCCTTCAGTTTGCTCCAGGGAAGAAATCCTTTCTTTTTGTTTGACTTCATAGTAGTGTTTTGGTCTGCTCCGTTCTGCTGTTGTTGATACTGTTGTTGCTGTTGATGATGGTGCTGTTCACCGTTAAAGCTACTGTTGCTGGGCATCGATTGCTGCTGGTGGAGCAATGGCGGCGGCGGCCCTGCGTAACCATTGCTGGCGTAGTTATCGTTGATGGAGTTGTTGCGAAGTTGTTGCAGTTGCTGGTGTTGAGGATACTGCTGAGAATCGATGTTGGTGGTGAGGGGAAGTGGAAGTGGCGGTGGTGGCTGTGACTGTGGTAATGCTGATGAGGATGAGAGTGAGGCGGAGGAGTTGTTGGTGCCGCCGCCATTGTTGATGGAGGGTTGATGCGGTGGAATGGACGGCAGCGGCTTCTTCGGGTGCTTGATCTGATCACGACTGTTCACACAACCCATTTTGCTGAAGGAAACTAGCGATTTCAACTTCAGCATTCTGTGCTACAACTACAAAAAAATCCGCTAACGAAGTAGCATTGGAGGGTGTGGTGCCCGGCTGGAGCTACCAGAGCAAGAAGGTTTTATGGTTCAATGAAAATGGTTGAACAAAGGCACACAGAAAGCTGTTTAGCACTTGTAACCAGGTGACTAGTGACTTGGTTGGTTGGATGGGTGGATGAATGAGTGCCCAACCAGTTTGGAAGTACAGACTACTGGTCAGTGATGTGTGCCTGTGTGTCTCCCTTCATCTGCAATCATCGGCCTGTGCCAGCTTGGCAGGACTTGACAGGGCGCAACTCACTGAAAGTCGTGTCGTGCTGTACAGCTGCTGTACAGACCACTCTAGTAGAGTGGTGGCGGTGATGGTGGTGACCAACATATTTCGGGGAATGGCGGCAACAGACAGTGACTACGACTACCAACCAACAGACAGAGATGACACTCAAAGCAGGAGCAGAAATGACCAAAATCGAGAGAGGAAACGAGGCTTCCTACAGGAAGAGAAGTGTACAGTGCTGTTTGGATAACTGCTACGTTCTCACTGTCATGTGCGGTGGCCAAAATGCTCTGCCGCAAAATGTGCTCTGATTAGGTTCAGGGACAAAATCGAAACTGTCATTGTTGTTGTTGTTGTGGGGCACATTGAATTCCTCATTTTTAATAAATACAGTACTGAAAGGAAAAGGGGAAGATAAGACAGCAGTGTTTCTCACAAAAACCCAAACACAAAAAAGAAGGCTTCTGCCATCACTGAGCCACCAAAGTCGAAGTCAGCATACAAATCTGATTCATTACAAAAAATGCCAAGCCAACATTCGCACTTTCACAGTCCTCTCTATCACCTTCATCCTGATCATTCTTTTGTAGTAGAAGTAGTAGTAGTAGTAGTAGTAGTAGTCGAACTCTGCAGTCCTCGACACTGCTCACACCGTTCGCTAATTGTCTCCGCCTCATTCTGCACATCCCCAGTGTAGAAGTTGTCCAGATAGCAGTAGAGGTACTTGAATTCCGGTCGCCGCTCGGCACTCGCCTCCCAGCACTCCAGCATTATCTGGTACAGTGGCTCGGGACAGAGTGGAGGGCGGGACATTCGCAGGCCAGCTCGTTCCACCTGTTCGAGGGCGTCGGCGCAGCTGAGGCCCTGGTAGGGCGGGACGCTGCCTCGGGTGAGCACCTCGTAGAGGAGGACGCCAAAGGACCAGACGTCAGACTGGGCGGAGAAGATGCCCTGCAGGGCGGCCTCGGGGGCGGTCCACTTGATGGGAAGTTGGAGAGGAAAAGGAGAGAAGAGGATTGCTCACTGCTCTTCTGTTTGTCAGCTGGCTTAACTCCTTTCTGCAGGTAGACACTGGGACCGGCCTCAGGAAGGCGGCGAGCCTGCGAAAAGTTGCCCACTTTCACTGTGGGGTTTTCCGCCAGTGGCCCGCCGCCGACCAGACAGTTGCGAGCCATCAGATTGCGCAGTATCACCTTCTGCCCTTCGAGGTAGCTCATCGCTGCGGCCACCTGCGCCGCCAGCGACAGCAGCTCTTTCAGCTCATTTTGTTCCCGATGACGATGGTTTTCATGCTCCAGATCTTCCTCATGATGGTAATGCTCTCGCAGGTACGCAGCAGGTCACCCCTGTCCAGCAGCTCAGTGACTATTAGCGGGGACTTTTCCGTGCACACGCCCACCAGAGAGAGAACATTCTCGTGCTGCAACCCATTCAGCATGATTGCCTCGTGGAAGAAGGAGGTCGCTGATAGGGAAGAGCCAGCCTCCAGTCGCTTGATAGCCACCGCCTGCCGCGTTACCTTTTTCGAATCTTTCTTTAGAGTGTTCTTTAAACTGCCACTCCCACTGCTGCTGCTGCTGAGAATGCTTTTCGAGCCTCGTCGGAGGGTGTTGATGCTGCTGCTGATGCTGTTGACCTTGTACGTGCCGGTAAAGAGTTTCCAACGGTCGGTGGACTGGTGCGGCAGTTCGCCGCTAAACTCCAGTCGTTTTACCTTCACCTCAGGACAGTTGCCTGCGATGCGACCGTTGCTGCTGGAGGCGGCGGCCACACTGCTGTGCTGGTCAATGCTGTCCTTCAGCTCAATCGCCTCTGCGACGGTCGACATCGCCGTACTCCGTCGACCTTCCTTTGGCATTGGCTTGGTCAGTCGCTGAAAGTTCAGCTCTATTGTTTCCGTGGCAGAGTAGTGCTCTATTAGGTGTTCCAGTCGACTGAAGGTGCATTCGGGATTGATAAAGTAGTGCTCATCACCGCCACTACTACTACCACTACTATTACCACCACCATCAGCTGATTTAGCCTTCTTCTGAATCAGGTAGTGCTTGACACTGTTCTGGTGACGTAAACAGAGGATCAGGTAGTCTGTTTGGGGGGAAAAATTGTTGATCATTTGGTCATTTGAAAATCCGCTTCATCTCTAGTACCTGGTTTCAGATCCTTGGCCCTCTTCCGTACGAGGAAACTACCCTGTTCGACAAAGGGCTCCATCAAAAGGCGCTCAGTCTCCTGGCGATTGATGTTGGCGTAGTACCAGCTGGTTTGTAAACAACAACAGGTCTAGTGTTAGTCAAACAAAAAAAGTAAACAAAATCCACTGAGGGGAAAGCTCACTCTTTGCTGGTCAAGTCGACCGTCACGTAGTTCAGCGGAATGTAGCCCGACTTGTCGGTTTCACTGCGCTTGCAGGCGAGCCACCAGCCCGGTCGGGACAGTTCGCCACTGCTGCTGTCCGTCTCCTCCACGACATCGAGGAGGATCATCTTTTCGCCCTTTTTGAAGCTGAGCTCATTCGGCGCCTGTTTGCTGAAAGCACCACCGATGCTGCTGTCTTTGGCACCCTTGTACTTGAAGAGGGCGGTCACTACCTTCGGGTCTTTGGGCACGACCACCAAGTGGCCATGGTCGGCGGCGGCGGCTCCAGTGGAGGAGAGCGACGAGCTGGAAGCAGACGAGGTGACGGACTCCTGACTGGCCATGATCGAGCCAAAGTGAAATGAGCTCTTCCATGAGCTCTTCCGAGATGATGAGGATGCATGAGACTTTGACTGCTGCTGCTGATGATGATGGTGTTGTTGTGAATGATGTTGCTGATTGCTGCCGCTGATGGACATTGCTGATTGGATATTACTGTGAAGGCGCGGTTCAGTGGACGAGACAAAAGCAGTGATGAGATTATCGAAACTGATGATTCAAGGGAAACAACAGTAAAAATAGAAACACACAGAAAAGATGAAAGTGTTGATGCTTTTCAAGCTGCCTGTCGACAAAAAGATGGAAAGTTAGCGAACAAAAGTAGTAATTTTAAGTGGAAGAAGACGCACAGAAGAAGATTACTGGGACCACAGACACCCAAACGGAATTGCAAAAAGTATAGTCTTCGTGTGAACCATTACCAGGCTAATGTTGCTGCCTGGTAGAGACAATAGAGCAGTGCAACAATGCCAGTGCATATACTGCAGCAGCAGCAGCAGCAGCAACTGCGTCTGTTGTGTGTCGCTTCCTATCCTGTCCTGCCCTGCTCCCGGAAACGACGCCAACGGCCAACGAGAAAAAGGCACAGAAAAAAGTTGCAACTGGCGTTACACGTTCTTCTCGGTGACTACTGACTTTGACGCAACTGCGACCAAACAACTGACCACAAATACTGAACTCTGATTCTGGTGCTTTGATAAACGCCAGATGCCTGCCAGCCGCCGATTGACAGAGAGATTTCCTCTGGCGCTTCTGCTGCTGCTGTGTTCGCTCTGTGATATCACAGCTAATTAGGCCTGCTCACCACCAGATTAATGAACCGGGCGAATTGGCCAGCAATTTGGGGCACATGTAATTAATCGTTCGAATAGTAGTAAATAGTACTAAAGTTGTTACTTTGCCTGGCGTGAATACTTTTTTGTTCTCTCCACAACATCAATTTAGTTATTTTGTATTTGACTAATTAAACAGTACTAATTCAAACACCACCTCCACCACAATTGATCAGTGGTCATCTGGTGTAGGTTGCTGCTGAAGCAGCGGCGGTGGCGGTGGTCCTAGTGGCACCACAGCATCGACATTGAACCTTTTGGTTAACTGTGGACTGAGGATGAGGACTTGTGTACGCAGGCTCTCGAGGACAGGCTCTCGTCAGTCGATGTGGCAGGCCACTGTCCACCGCGGAGTAGTGCCCGATTAGATCGGCCAACATGGGAAAGGACTGACTGGGCGTGAGGTAGTACCGGCCAAAAGCGCGCTGCACTCGGTAGTGAATCACCGGCTTGAGGCGCGGCGAGACGAAGTTGAAGAGCGACAGTATCAGCGTGCCATCGCCGGCGGCGCAGTTGCGGATGAGGAAGGCGCCGTTGATGCTCAGCGCGCTCAGCAGCTGCTCCACCGTCCGCCGACTGACATCTCCGAAGAACCAGGGCTCTGACTGGAAGGTGTACGGCGTCAGCAGACTGCTCGGCACAGCGCCGGACTGCTTTAGCGGATCAGACGCCAGATAGGCCTGACACCAGTCAGCGTCGGAGGTGTCGTCGATGACTATCTAAAGGAAGAAGGGGAAAGATGGGGTTCGATTAGTTTGTTGAACACAAATCAACAAAATGATCGAGGAACTCACCAGCTTGTCGTACTTATCAAATGCCAGCTGGTTCAGTCGGCTCGGCTGAAAGGAGCACAGAGCGATGACCACCTTGTAGCCTTCGGAGGTGATGTTCTCGCCGTACTGCGGTGGTGCAGGCTGAAGACCGCCGATCATGGGGACCTTTGCCGGGGTTGATAGGTGCTGAAGGTACTGCTGCAAGTTTGAAGTGGTGGGCTTGGAGTTGGCTCCATTGACGAGCTGACTTGGCTCCATTTATGGCAAAAGTCTTAGAGTGTAGCAACTTGTAAGTTCAAAGTACTTGAATGGAAACTGAAATGAAGTTAGTTTTTTGCACAAGGTTTTTGTTTACTGAAATCAGATTTTTGTGGGTTTGAACAAGAAGAGACACTTTCTGTTTACTACGTCGAAACACGTCCAAACAAAGGCAACGTGCAACAGCAGGCATTTACCCTCATCAACTTGATGATAACGGCTCTGAAAAAGTAGTACAACCAAAAAACGGAAATGTTATTGCTCTCGTTAAAGTGGAGTAATGTGTAACACAGCATTTTTAAACGCTCTGATGTCACTCAATGCAAATTGTAGTCACGCGTTTTTGTGCAATTCGGCAATTCAGTGGCCGCTTTCACAGTCATTTCAGGTTTTAGCGTATTTTATCAAATTCCGGTAGTGCTTTTGCATGTTTAGTAACTTTAATGTTGTTGTACCTTACAGTGCAAACTGTGTACAGCTTTGAGGCACACCGCAAAAATAAAGAGGTTGGGATCAGCTCACACAAACTTCTAGAAAAGCATGGTTTCCAGTCTTGGTGTTGTCTTTTTTGAGGAGAAAAAACGACGGTTAGCATTCACAGTGTTGGAGAGGGCAGCACTGGCAGAAAGCTGAACACTCTCCTGAACTTTGTCACCTCAAAATAAAGACTCATTTTCGCTGCCAACTTCTCTCTTGGTTTCATTCCACCTGTGTTCAACACCACTGAAACAAGACTGACTGCTGACTTCTCAGGCTAACCATCTTAACATCAAGAGATGGAACTAATAGAGAAGCTGAAGCGTTCTTTGGCCACTGAACTGAAGGCAGCGTTTACACTGCAGCAAAACCTTGTGAAACGGAGCTTCACTGCAGAGGTACAGAAGATGACCGACGAAGCTTTCAATGCGATGGCGTTGAGGATGGACAGGTCCTGTGAGCACATTGTCACTCGATCGCTGAATCAGCTGGAGCTAGGTTACAGTCGGGAAGATGAGCTGCACAGCGAGCAGGCAGCGAAAGGTGAGGTCAAACTTGACCTGTCTTCTGAAGGTCATGAGCAAGTTGAAACTATTCGAGGCAGTAGTGGCAATGCAACACCGCCAAAACTAACTATTGTTGAAGATGCTGATGAAGGCGGTAAAATCACTTTTGAAACATGCAGTCATGATAGTGTGAAAAAGCTTTGCAAAATAACGGCCCACTCTGAAGAAATCAAAGAACATTACAAGTTCACTGAAAGCGATTTCGAAAACGACGATTTAGTTGATGGCTCATTGAATATGATTCCGCCAAAGAACGATGATGGTAATGACCAACAACAGTCAACAAATTCTCCAGATAGTATCACCCAAAATGTTCAATCATTCAATCGCAAACGCACAATACCAAAAGTGCCCACTGGCACTACAGCTGAAATGACCAACTTCGTCACCTCTCCTCTTATCCAGAGCGGCATTCGCTGCACTACTATCGGCTGCGATGTTACTAGCGACTGCCAAGAAACTCACAGGCTGCACTTGCTAGCAGTCCACGGAATCAATCCCTACCTTTGCGTGCACAGCGGCTGTTGTCGATCCTTTGCCAACAGGTAAGTGAGAGAGTGTGTCCAAACACTAACATTGCTGACTTCTAATTGCTATTGCTGCTGTTCCCTGTTCACCAGTTACCAGATGGCGGTTCACCTGGAGACCACTCACAAGGACCTGAGCCGGTGGGTGTGCAAGGACTGCCACCAAGCGAGTGACAGCTTCAAGAAGTTGATGAACCACTACAACGGCACCCACTTGAATCGCGTCTTTCGCTGTGCAGCCAATGCGGACTGCAACTTTACTGCCTCCAGCCGACGGTTGGTCGTCCATCACCTTCAGGTGGTTCACCAGAAGTCGCTGAAGGAGCTGAAAGCCACCGGTGCCCTGGCGAAGCAGTGTCCCTACACTGCCTGTGGAAAGGTCTTCCTGACGGCGGCCAACCTGCGCACTCACCTGCGCTTCCACACTCGCTCCAAGGCCTTTGGGTGCAGCTGGCCGCAGTGTGGCTACCGGAGCGAGGATCAAGGCAACGTCGTTCGACACATTCGCGCCAGGCACTTCAGAGTTCCGGCCACGTTGAAGAGGCAACGGGAGAAGGGCATTGTCTGTGATCAGGACGCTCGCCAGTGGCTGCAGATGTTTAATGAAAGCCTCTAGTGGTGGTCCCACTCTCATTGTTTGTCCTCTGGCGGTTCAAATCTTCATCAGCTATCGCAAACTTTGGTTGACTGTCCAACACCCATCGATACTCTGATTACCCACCCACCCACTATGGCGGTCTAGCGTTAATGTTTTATGTGTTTTCATTTTCACCCAGTTCGGTATCGTTTTATGTGCTCATATCAGGTTTTTAAAAATTGTCACTTGAACCAACTTTTGCTATTTAACGACATCGAAACACAACTGTTTAATAATTTTTAAAAGCGCTTTATTGTGGTCAAAGTATGGCTATACCGTATAGTCTAACACATCGGCAAGACCTGTTGGGTGGTGTCTATTTCTTGTGCTCGTAGATGACATGGGCGATGCCGGTGAGCAGACCAGTGGCGTCATGCAGGGCCAGGTTCTTCTTGTGCGACTGCTCCAACTCCTTCAGCGTGATGATGGATCCGCCGATGAAGTGGGCCGTCTGCTGGTTCCAGATCTCAATCACAACATTGCTGGCGTGGCTGAGGAGCTGGTTGGAGGGACCGAGGCCAGTGTGCGGGAAGGTGGGCGTCAGGGTGACCTCGGTGCTGTTTTGCGTCACTCCGACGTGGCTGGTGTGCGCCAGCTGGGCGTCATCGATGGGCAGCTACCGGAAAGGTGGGAAAGGTGGGAAAGGTGGAAATAGTAGTTAGTTGAGCAACTTTGCAATTGGAAACTGTTCTTTACCTTTAGCTTCTCGCCATTTCGGGGAACGATCACGTAGATCTTCAGCTGAGCTTCGGCCTCCTTCAGCAGAAGTGCCTCCGTAACGCGGATCAGTCCCAGGGTGTGCGTCGACGGGGCAGTGGTGACGGCGGCAGAGGTGGCAAGTGCAAAGAGGCACAGGCTAGCGAGGAGGAAGATGGACTTCATTTTTAAAGTTTTGTTTTGGGGTGTTTTAATTTGTTGTTGAGGTTTGGAGGTTGTGGGAAGATTTGATGATCTGTTTGGGTTAACCCAAAAAATTTTCCCATAGACAATCATTAACGGCCGCACGGGGGCTGTCCCCAAAAGGGGCCGGGGCGTACTGGTGAGCAGGTGCGCAGACAAGCGCACGTGGGGGAAAGCCGTGGCTTTTTGGGGGAAAAGCGGTGAACGACAAGGCGGGGGTTTGGGCCCACTTGAAACCCCAAAAACCGGCCCCGGGACCCCGCGAGGGTCTGCGAGCGGGCCCGAGCGGGGGGTTTTGGTGTCAAGCGCGTCGGGTGAACCCCAGGCAAAAGTAATTAAACGTATCTAGCGGTGCAGGGCCCTTAAAGGCGGCGAGGTCTGGCACCATTTGGGTAACTTAAAACTTGCCCTTTCGGGGCCCGGAGGGGAGGGGGCCCGAGGGGCGGGTTTAAGTCAAATGTCGGGTGGCCGCCGGTAAAGTTGGGTTTTGGGGTGTTTTAATTTGTTGTTGAGGTTTGGAGGTTGTGGGAAGATTTGATGATCTGTTTGGAAATTGAGCAGTTTCTTTTATACCCAAAATGTGCTTTAGAGAAATTGATGATTTTCCAACTGCAAGTTAGTAGTTAGAACAGGTGTAGATTTTTAAGTTTATCAGACTGCAAACAAGAGACACTGTTTAAAATTAATCATTGAAAGAAGGGGAGCAATGCACAGTAGCACCTGCACTTTATCAAAAAGTTGTTATTGCCAAGATACTAGGCAAGGAATATCAACTTTAAACTTATCAAAAGACACTAGTGCTTACAAGTTGTTAAAGCACAAGGTTGTTTGTTTAATTCTGACTCATCGTAGTAAAACTGCATTGGAGTGTTTAATTTGAATCCAATAACCAATTAAAATTACAAGTACTTCTCATTCAAACTTATAGTTTTGTTCCCGATAGACTTGCAAATGATATCAATAGCGCTACTAGTGGTTTTTAAGTTCAATTTTTTAAAGTACCGTTGATAAACTACCTACCAAGTACTGAACTTTATTTACATAAAACGATGACTAATTGTGTGCCCGGCACAGAGAGGCACATCATTTGAACTGCTAAAAGTGATCAGTTACAGTAATGTTCTAGAACGATGCAGCTAATGAAACACTTGAACCAAACTTCCCAAACAGTTTGAGTTTTAAATCGGTATTCCTAATCTTAGGCAAACAATTAGTCATTCGGCCAATTGCCAAGATGACATGACATATGCAAAAGAGGAGACATCTTTTTGCAGCTCACATTTCGGGTATAAATAGGGCAGTCCATTTTGTAAAACAGATCATCAAAACCTTAAACTCATTAAGTAAACTAAAAACTCCAACTCCTCAAAGAGAAATCAAAATGAAGTCCATCCTCTGCCTGGCTACAGTGTGCCTCTTTGCACTTGCTTCTGCTGCGGTCATTCCGCCAGAGCAATCACCTGACCAATTTTCCTCACTGGGACTGATCAAGGTTCCCGAGGCGTTCCTCCTCAAACCAGTCCAGGCCCTGCTGAAGATCTACGTCGTCAGTCCGCTGAACGGTCAGAAGTTGCAGGTATTGGTTGATCTTGTTTGTTTGCTTCCTACATTCAAATTACTAAACAAAATTGCCCCAATTTCAGCTGCCCCTGGACGCCTCCCAGCTGGCCAATACCGCGTACATTGAAGTGAGCCAGCAGACGAGCGACGTCACCTCGAATCCCCAGTTCCCGCACACCGCCCTCGGACCTTCGAACCAGCTCTTCAGCCTCTCCAGCAATGTCGTCATTGAGATCTGGGACGAGCAGCAGCAGGAGTTTGTCGGCGGATCGATTCTGACCTTTGCGCAAGCCAAGCAGCAGCCCTCTCAGATGCTGACTCTCCTCGACTCGACCAACACCTTGGCCGGTGTTGCCCAGCAGGTCTACGTTCCGCCAGCTGATGTCTAGCCAAGACATAGTCTTTGATCACACCTACCTGACCAAATCTACAAATTAATAAAAGCGCTTTTAAAACTTCCGTTTCACTTGTGCGTTTCAGTTTTTTTAGCAAAAACGACTGTAGCGCCACATGCGTTTTTCAGCCGCAAAACAGAAACAGAAACAACGTGACAACAACAAAGGTGGCAACGGACTTCAGATTCTTGAACTTGCTCTTTCGCTCTGTTTTCTCATAATCGTCCAAAGTTGATCTCAAGATGAGTGGCGAGCTGAATTTTACCTTTTTTCAGGGCGATGGTGGCATGAACAACGATGATGATGATGATGATGCAGCCTTTGCTGGACCGGATAACGAACTCTTTAGCGACGAAGATAATTATATTGATCAGCTAGTGGAGAGTAATGGCGCAAGAACGGAAAACATAAATCTGCTAAAAAGTTCACTTGGAAAACGGTAATTGTTTCTTACTTTTTTCACTTTTTCAATCTGCTTCTATTTTCACCATTCTTTCCAAAGCATTTCCGAGCTGGAAGATGTGGATGAGCAACTTTCAGCCAGCGCAAACTTGGATCAACTTTGCAGCTCAATTGAAAAGGAATCGTGGAACTTGTGGGACAGTTTATCATTGCCCTTGGATAGAAAGTACCACAACCACATGGACGCTCTATTGCTCAACATCAACGATAAGAGTAATGGCGACTTTTTTCGGGCCATTCTTCTTGGCAATAAGACACCTTCTGAGATTGCTCGCTTAAAGGTAGGATTTTACTTTACAAGGAAAAGTGGTTTCACTAACCTTGCCTAAGTAGCCAGCAGATATGGCTTCAGATGCAAAGAAAAAGAAAAGACAGTTTATCGACGAACCAAACAAGAGCTTATGTTTGCATGTTTCAGAAGCATTCGATGTTTGCAAAATGAAGACAACAACAAAGCCAATTGTGAAAACACATAAAAGCTTCGACTTTAAGATAAAACAGCCTCCTACTGATGAAATGCTCTCTAGCTGGACAAGTGAATTTTTCTGCAGATATCAACCTGAAAACTACCGACCACAAACGGTGTCTCCTTCAAAGGGACCAACCAATTCGAAGCCCAATAAGACGCCTCTGTCAAATGGTTGTGATAGTGTTGCAAAGGAAAAGAAAATCTTTCCAGTTTTAAGATCTGCTCACACAAGCGGAGAATTATTCTCGAATTACTATTCTCCAGCCGGTGATAATATTCTTTCAAATGTCGTGCGCAATCACCAAAGTTTTACTTTTGGCTCAAGTTTAGAAACGCCACATTTTCGTTCTGACTACCAACTTAGGAGTTACCAAAGCACAAATGTCCAGCCACAGCCGTCATTTTCACGGAATGTTTATCAGAACATTTACATTGGTATGTTTTAGTTTACTTTTGTTTCTGTTCATTCTAGATTTGTCTCCTATTCACAGAGAAGCCAATAATGGTAAATCAACGACCTCCAGCCAGATTCTCGCAGCCGAAATCTATTGCCCCACCTTCGCCCGGATCTTACTCGTACCTTAAAATACGCTTGAGTGGAATAGTGGCTAAATATGCCGAAATGCGGAAGAAGGCAAATTGCGATCGTCGAATAGTAGTGCATTAGAATGGCAACCAACATCACCGCCCAGTACTAGCACTTCAAAAGCTCCAGTGACCTTTGAAATGAAAACCCTAAGCCGATGCCATATGATGCACGTGGTGCCCAACGTAAAGTCCTGCGGTGTGCTCTTTGAAGTGCTCGTCTACAACATGTACGGCAATTTAGCCGAGCGGAACATCTTTGAAGTGAGTTGTCAGCCTTTTTTCTTCTAGAGATTTTGGTTACCACCAACTCACCAACTTGTTATCATTGATTGCTTTCAGGATAAAATCTGGCGGAAACTGGAAGGCATGGTCGTGGAGGAGCACGTGCCACCGGCCGAGCTGATGTCCCATCTCGAGTTCTGCCTGACGCCCGCCTGCCCGAGGGAGATTCGCGCCGAGCTGGCCGTCGTCTCCATTCACCTGGTCAAGGCGAGTCAGTCTCAGGTGTATGAGGACCTCTTCAGCAGCCTCGATGCCAGTGGAATGCTCGGTCAGCTCAGCTACAAGCACAACTCGGCGGACAATGCCTTCCAGCGACGGGTGTACATTTACGCGCTGAACAAGCACCGAGAGGTGCACTCGCCGCTGAAGGCCCTCATCGGCTCAGGTAGGTGGTGGTGAAGAGTTGCATAGTTGTGTAGTCATTGCTGATTTCTTTAATCTCCCCCACCCACCCTTTAGCGCTTTCATCAAATGAGCAGCGAGGCAATATGCTCTTGGGCATTATCGTCCTGATGCAAAACATTTAGTTAGCGTATTTGTGCACTTTTCATTTTTACATTGGCCTATGGTTTACACTCTATTACATGATCTCTCTTCATCGCTGACAGCACTTTTCATTTTGTTCAACTAACAATAAAACTTCCCCTTCCCTTTTATTACAACAATTTAAGATGTTCACAGAATCGCAAGTTGAAGCAGCAGTTTAGCTAGACTCTTGAGACAGCAGCTTTTCCACAGTGCTCACCAGGAGTTCATGTCGATTATCGCCCAGAATTCGCTTGGAGGCCGCCCTTAGTCGGGCATTCAAGTCGTCGTCATTGAGCAGACTGTCCACTGCACTGGTCAACTGCTCGGCGGTAAAGTCGTACTCTATCCTCTTGCCAAAACCCGTTTCCTCCAGTCGCTGGGCGCTGTAAAGGGAAAGTGTTAATTGCAACTGCCGACTCTAGCAATGGAATCAGAAATTACTTGTCAAATTGATCGCCAAAAGTAGGGAGAACCTGGCAAAAAGGAATGAAAAATGGTGAGATTTGAGAGATTAAAAGAAACTAAAGTTTATTATTCTTACAATCATCGGCTTGCCCTGTGCAAAGACTTCCGTTGTCGTGTTGCTATTTGATTAGCGAGATAATAAGAAAGGGATTAATCTTTTTGAATTTTGATTTTGTGTAATCACCGCTTACTTTCCCCCGTGGGTGATCACCAAATCAACATGTGGAAGAATGGAGGTTTGCGGAAGATATCGATCTCCCCACATGTTCTCCGCCAGACTAAATTCTTTATGTCGGGGTCCTTTTGAGACGATGTACTTGTGGGAAGTGGCGCCCAGAATGCTCACAAACCGACCCATCAGCTTAAGATCGTATGAGCACATTGAACCCATTGAAAGGTACACTATCTTCCCGCTGAACTTCCCACCCAATGTATCATTTAGAAAGCTCTCTGGAACGAATTTCTTCAGCTGGTCTCTATCATCGCTAGAGGGGCCTTTGTTGAAGACCTCCAGATTGAACCACCGATCCAGACCTCGAACGTACTCAAAGTTGAGCTCCTCCGGACTGGCGTACACTGTCAGCACCTGCGAGTTTGGACAGCCTATATCTTCGGGAAAGCGCTCATAGCCTAGCGTCTTCTCGATGAAATCATTGTACCGCTTAGAGTATATCATGCTTTTCCGAAGCTCATTGAATGCTGCCACCTCCTTTGGATCAGTGTCTGAAGAATAGCCTGAAAAAAAGAAAAGAAAGAGATTGAAAAATGTAAAGTCTAAAATCCACTCAAGATTACCTGAACAGCTGGGCGGAACTCGGTCGCTTTGAAGAAAGCAGATAGATGTCAGACTCTGATTTTTCACCCAGGGAATGCCCGAGTAGTAGACGGAGGGATAAAGAAAGCCGCCATCCCACCAGAGTAGATCAGGTTGTAGCGTCTCGATCGCCCGACATATGGTCCGATCCGCCTCGGCCAGGTCGCCAAAGTACTGCTCATTGTGGAACATTTCCGTCATGTTGCGGAATTTGTCCACCACAGACTGCCCACCGAAGACCTGGTAGTCCATCAGCATCTGACTGAGAGCCTCGCCGGGATTCGCCTTTTCCGCCACTTTGGGCGCCTGGTAGACGATCTCTTCAAAGCCAAGAGCAGTCAGGCGTCCTCGGTACGCCTCCTCCACCACAAAGACCACTCGGTGGCCACGGCGAAGAAAGGGCGTCAGGGCGCCGCTACAGGCGTTCACGTGGCCCACGGCGCTGACGCTGCTTACCAGAATGGTCAATTTTTTAGTTTTCTTCTCTGCGAAGGTCATTGTTATGGTTATGATTTGAAATGAGATGGTGAGGTGGTGATCATCAAAATGTAAAGTGGTACAAATGATGATTTTTTATATCTTCCCTCAAGTGATTGACTGCATGACAGAACGTCTTTTAGTCGTTTTTTCTTCCTCGTCAGTCGCAAATCTGTGCTTGATCATTTTTTTATTTGTGCCTGTGTGCCTGATCTCAGTGGCTATCAGTGGCAAATAAGGTACATTTGTTCGATGAATGCTTTGCACTTACTGGTGCACCAGTGCAAAGTCAAAGTAACCGCCGCCGATGAAGTGGCAAATCAGTTAGCGTCTTTCAAATAGTGAAGTAATCGGCTGATTAGATTAAAAAATAACCTACTCAGTAATGTGTGCTTTGTGTGCATCGGCATTGTAGCTGCTGAAGAGGTGGAAATTGTGTGTGTGTTTGTTCAGTTGGCCAATAATCTACCAATCATACAGTGCTCATGATTATGTGAAGGTCGGTTGAACTTCCTACAATCGTATGGTTCAGTCTTTATTACGTAATCATCGTGGGTTGCTGCCAGCACTTTTTATTTTTCCAATTAAAAATGAAACTTTCTTCCTTTTATTACATCAATTTAGTATTACAACAAGTTTTTACTAAATCACAGAATTGAAAATTTAGCTAGACTCTTGAAACAGCAGCTTTTCGACAGTGTCCACCAGAAGCTCGTGTCGATTATCGCTCAGAATTCGCCTGGAAGCCGCCCTCAGTCGGGCATTCAAATCGTCGTCATTGAGCAGACTTTCTACTGCACTGGTCAACTGATCGGCGGTAAAGTTGTACTCGATTCTCTTGCCGAAACCCGTTTCCTCCAGTCGTTGGGCACTGTTTAATCGGAGAATGAGTTAATTACAATCTAAACAATTGAACCAGAACTCACTTGTCAAATTGATCGCCAAAAGTAGGGAGAACCTTTTTAATAAAAGGAAATTAGGTAGATTGAAAAGAGTGAAAGATTTATTATTCTTACGATCATCGGTTTGCCCTGTGCAAAAACTTCCGTCGTCGTGTTGCTGTTTATTTGGTGAAATAAAAAGCAGGTGGTTAATCCTTTGATCATTTAATCCCGTGTGATCAGCACTTACTTTCCACCATGAGTGATCACCAAATCAACATGTGGAAGAATGGAAGTCTGCGGAAGATATCGATCTCCCCACATGTTTTCCGCCAGACTAAACTCCTCATGTCGGGGACCTTTTGAGACGATGTATTTGTGAGGAGTGGCACCGAGAATGCTCACAAACCGACCCATCAGCTCAAGATCATAAGAGCACATTGAACCCATTGAAAGGTACACTATCTTTCCGCTATACTTCCCACCTAATTTTTTATTTAGAAAGCTTTCTGGAACAAACTGTTTTAGCTGGTCCCTGTCATCGCATCCAGCAGAGCCTTTGTTGAAGACCTCCAGATTGAACCACCGGTCCAGACCTCGAACGTACTCAAAGTTGAGCTCCTCCGGACTGGCGTACACTGTCAGCAGCTGCGAATTTGGAACGCCAATGTCCTCGGGAAAGCGCTCATAGCCTAGCGTCTTCTCGATCATGTCATTGTACCGCTTGGAGTATAACATGCTCTTTCGAAGCTCATTAAAGGCTTCCACCTCCTTTGGATCAGCGTCTGATGAGTAGCCTGAGAAAAAAACAGAAAAGTTATTAAAGTTAACACACTAAAAAGGTGTCACCGAAGGTGTTACCTGAACAGCTGGGCGGAATCTGGTCGCTGGTGAGAAAGCAAATGGCCGTCAGACTCTGATTCTTCACCCAGGGAATGCCCGAGTAGTAGACGGCAGGGAAGAGAAGGCCGCCGTCCCACCAGAGCAGGTCAGGTCGCAGAGTCTCGATCGCCCGGCTGATGGTCCGATCCGCAGCGGCCAGATCGGCAAAGTACTGCTCATCGTGCAGGAGCTCCACCAGGCTGCGGAACTTCTCCACCACCGAGTGAGCGCCAAAGACCTGGTACTCCTTCAGCCGCTGACTGAGTGCCTCGCCGGGATTTCCCTCCTCCGCCGCCTTGGGCGCCTGGTAGACGATCTCCTCGAAGCCGAGCGCAGTCAGGCGGCCCCGGTACGCCTCCTCCACCACAAAAACCACTCGGTGGCCACGGCGGAGAAAGGGCGCCAGGGCGCCGCTGCAGGCGTTCACGTGGCCCACGGCGCTGATGCTGCTCGCCAAAATGATCAGCTTCTTCTTCGTCTTCTGCTGCTCTGTTGAGGTCATGTTTATAATTGTGGTAAGAAACGAGTTGAGATGATATCAAAAGGTAAAGTCAAATGGTAAAGTTGTGGCTTTTTATTTATATCCTTCCCTCTTCTTTCAGTTGATTGAGAGAACGCCAAAACGTTTTTAATTCGTTTTGCCGTCTGCAGTTGCTGCTGCTGTACAAGTCACGAAAGCACAGTCGCAGATTGGTGTTTGATCGTTTTATGTGCCCATTGTGGCAAATCAAGTGCGTTTTTTCATTGAATGCGCTGACTGATGTAAAGTCACCACCTCTGCGGCAAACTGGTTAGCGGCTTTCAATAGTAGCAAAGTACTAGGCAGATTAGATTAGTAGGAAAAAGAAACAAAAAAAACTTACTGGATGATGTGTGCTCAGTGTCTGTAACTGCATCGACTGCTAAAAAGAAAAAAATTGTGTGTTTGTTCAGCTGGTCAATAGCCTACAAATTATGCAGTGTTCATGATCTTGTGAAGGTCATTTGAATTCTCAAACGATATGTTTGAATGATTTAATTTAAAAAGTGCACATACAGGTGACTAGGAAAAGGGATTGTCTAAAAACAGACAGCCACTTGTTTTTATTTGATGTGAAAACAAACAAACACATTCTCGTTGATTAGATGAGTGCACATTTGACCACATTTGAGGGAATTATAACAAATCATTCATGCAGTGACAGGTGGTGGTGGTGATAGTGCTGATAAGAAGAATAATAATGAAGATCACAGAAAAGGTACCGGGAGGCAATTTGGTGTGGCGATCGTTCTTTAGCAGAGAGCTGTTGAACTGTTTACCACCAGTTGCGAAGTTGTGTGTTGGCTGAGCAGTGATGGCTACATTAATTATAAGAAGACATCTTAATAAAGTCTCAAAACAACAGGAGCACTCGCATCACTCACCGAAAGAATGGTCAAAGGAAAGTGTGTGCAGGGCCGAGCTCGGGTGATCACGGCCAGTGCTGCAGCAGGACGTTCACCCCTAATCGGGACACCCTTCGGATGGAGATGCGATACCGGGTGGCGAGCATCACGTCGGGGTTGGCGAGGAAGAAGTTGCGCATCATCTGGAAGCTGATGGCGAAGAAGACGGCGGTGAAGAAGACGGAGAAAGCGGTGCCCACCAGCAGCAGGTAGTAGAGGAGGAGACCGGGAACGGCGTCCGTCCAGTGGACCAGCTCAAAGAACAGCTTCAGCAGGGGAAAGCTTCGGTCGAGGAAGCGGTGAAAGGGACCCAGGGAGCAGAGGAAGAAGGCGAGCAGTACCAGATGGGAAGGCCGGGACATGCTGAAGAACAGAGAGAGGCCACACATACGATGACCGCCACCAGCTCGGGAACAGAAGATGCAGAAGAGCTTCCACAAATAGGGAAAAAGATAAGAAGAAGAACTTGAGCCAACAACTAGAATAATAAAGAACTAGAATCGGATTGGGAGAAAGGCTCCGCAGCCGCCGAACCAGAATATCAACAGAGCTGAAGAAGGTAAACAACAAAAAAATCGTAACAGAAGAGAACAGAAGTAGCAGCTGATTTTGTTTGCCTTCTACGCGTGTGCTAAAGTGCGCCCCTTCGTGGCGGACAGTGAAAACCGATAGAAAGTGCTTCTGGTGCCTTCTTTTTTTCCGCGCCGGTTTCCTTGACACCAGCCGTCTTTAATCAAACAGCTTTCTTTACAGGTAAAAAGAAGTAATAAAAAGAAGGGTAAAATGAGGGAGACTGAGATCAGAGAGAAAAGGAGAAGAGCATACTGCGGAGGAGCAGTAGAGTAAAAAGTGGCGATGGTAGAAAGGGGAAAACAATTCATCACAGTTCTGATTTAGCTTGGTGTGTGGCCCGAAAAAAAGGAAGGGGGTTCCGAAAAAGATGACGATCAACTTTAGAAGATTTTGCCGGTAAAGGAGGGGAAGGAAGAAGAAGAAGAAGAATTGAAAGAGGCGGAGGAAGAAGAAGCGGATAAAGAATTGTTGAAGGACGAGCCAAAGAGTCCTCGAAGACCGCCAATGCCGCTCAGTTCCAGACCGTACTCGAGAAAGTCGCTGTCGTAGAAGATGGTATCGGAAACTCCCGACATGAGCGAGAGACTGTCCTCGGCTCGCCCACCAAAACTGCCCTCTCTCCTCTCCTCCTCTTCCTCTCCATCCTCCATCACATCTTCAATGCACCAGTTTGCAAAAACAAAGGAGTCCGCGTCGTCCAAGTAACGGCTGTGTGGTGGCTCATTTTTTGCCGTCATCACCGGAGAAGGACCGGAGGACTGTCCATCAAATTTAATTTCCTCAGTGTTGAAGCTTTCTTCTAAAAACTGAAAACGATCTGCACATAGCTTTCTCCAGCAGAAAATGTTGTCTTTCGAAAAGTGCGGCCATTTTAGATCTACAGGAAAAAAGGTTATCAGTAAGAGCTAAAAAGCGTTTAGTTTTTACCTCGAATAACCGGCCAGTTTAGTGGATTGAGAATGAGCTTCATGTTAGTAAAAGCAGTTTCAAAGTGGCATAGAAGAAGAGTTATCTTTGCAGTTCAATCTTGGAGCTGATGCTGCTTTGTTCTTGCAGTGACTCTGACTAACCACGGCTCATCATCTTCAACTGCCGTCATCATCATCTAAAGCAAGATGGACAGCTGCTGATGTTTCAGTGCACAGCTGAAAATCAACACCGCCACCAAGTGTCAAATGAACTGCTGCTGCTGTTTAGAAAGATAAGGAGCAGCGTGAAACCCATTCTGAAAAATGCTGGCTTTAAATTGTGAGCCATTTTGGACTCATTTCTCATTTTTGAATTTCTACAAAACTGCCCTAAATGACCGCTTGTGGCCACCGCTGTGCCCTGAGTGCTGAAATCCGTCAACTGCTGTTACCCACCCGTAATCACTTTGTAACTTTCAAGGCCCATTTGATTAGCTTTCCGACACTGGACACTGCTGGCAATGGCAATGGTGTTACCATGGAAAGCCGCACAAGTGCCGTTATATAATATTGAGTGAACTTTTGCAGTCGACGATGATGACGATGGTGTGATAGTGGGAGGAGGCCTGGTAATCGCTTTGTAACTTTCAAGGGCATTTTCATCAAGTGTTTTTGTGTGCTGTGTTTCCCGCCAGACACTGTAGTGGCGGTGGTGGGGGTAGAGGTGATAAGTGCTGGTAGTAGCTCCTTTCTTAGCAATCGTTGGCGACCAGCACACAAACAACAAGTGGCTGTCATCTCACGTACACACGTGTGTGTTGTACAATGTTGTGCTGTTTTCTGTCATTAACTTTCACTGGCTTTCTTCATTGGCCAGACGGTGCAAGTGCTGATGATGGTGATAACAGTAAAAGTGCTGTTCTGTTGCCAGGGCTTTTTCGCTATAAAAGCTTGCCCCGTGCCGGCTGAAGTAAAGTGTCAGTGAATTCAGCCAGTGTCCTCTATCAAAAGTTGAAAAACGCTAAAGTCAGCTGAAGAAATAATGGCACAGCAAGTTACTCTCGGCTATTGGGATATCAGGGTAAGTGAAACTCAATTGAATTTAGCGTCAATTGTTTTTGACCATTTTTGCATTTTTAGGGCTACGCCGAACCGATCCGCACCCTTCTGCACTACCTCAACGTGCCCTTCAAGGACGTCCGCTATGGATTCGGCTCCGGTGACAAGTTTCCCACCAATGAGGAGTGGATGAAGGAAAAGGTACTTTACTGCTAAATTAATTCTTTCTTGATTAAAATTTGTTTTTGTTTACTTAAAGTTCACTCTTGACCTTCCATTTCCCAACTTGCCGTACCTTTTAATTGATGGTCACTGCAAGTTTACTCAGGTAAGCACTCCGCATTCTCAAACACAATTTTCAGTTTCTAATCATTGTCCTAACCAGAGCGTCGCCATTCTGAAATACTTTGCCCGGAAGCACGGCCTGGTGGCTGACAACCCCAAGGACCAGACGCTGGAGGACATGATCGAGGGGGCGGTCACTGACACTCGCTACAATCTGATCGTCGCCATCTACTACAAAACGTACGAGAATGAGGCCGCTTTTCAGGCGGAGATGAAAGAAGTCCTCAACGGATTCATCGCCGCGCTGGGCAACTTTGAGAAATGGATCGGCGAGAAGAAGTGGCTGGTCACAGACAAGCTCAGCTACGTGGACTTCATGGCCTACGAGTACTTTGACTGGTACCGGGAGTTTGTCAGCGCCGACTGCTTTTCCGCCTTCCCCAAGATGGCCGCCTACATGAAGCGCTTTGAGGAGCTGCCCTCGGTGAAGGCCTACCTCACCTCCGATGGCCACAAAAAGGCCAGCTGCGTCAGTCCATTTGCCCGCATTGGCCACCACTGGACTACTAAATAGGCAATAAGGATAAATGCCTTTTGTTGAATTTGGCCTACTGGTAGACAAATAAAAATAAAAACTGTTTCTAAAACATCAAATAGTTGACCCATGTTTCGTGAACACTGCTTAAACTTGAACTTATTGATTACCGGTACGCACCTTGCACTCTCTATTAATAATTCACTATGTCATATGTTTGTAATTATTGAAAGAACCATTGAGCAAACAAACAATAAGCAGTTACGTAAGAAGGTAGGAAAATCAATTTGGTAGTGCAGCGTAAAGCTATTGAAGAGTTTTTGTTTAATAAATAAGATAAAAAATAAAATTTTTCAAAAAAACTATTACGATTTTTTCAATGGAAACTTATAAAATGATTAAAGTTTCAGTTTTTAAAGTTTTATCAATTTTTCTGTGCAAACTTTTAGGTTATCCGTTTTATCAAAACCCCAAAACTTTCATTAACTTTTATCTAAAAAGAGTTGCTTTGTTGCCGGCCAGATCTAGAAGAAAACAGTTACTTCCGTTTTATCTAAAGGAAACACTAATGTACTCTTATTGGACCATCTTCATTGTACGCAGTCTAGTGTACGGTTACTTTGGACTCGACTATGCTCGCCATGACCCCATCTTTGGTGTGTTTCATCGGTTGATAGGCAACCGTTTTCTCGGCGTCTTCCTTTCCTCTTACATCCTCAGCTATCTAGCCGTCGACTATTTGTTCTACCTGGCACCCAATCGACTCAGTGGAGCAACCCTGAAAGAGTTGCTGCTCGATTTAAAATGTAAGTTTAAGTTTTTTTTCATTTTTTGAAATTAACAAATGTGGTTTACTAGTCAAGAACTTGATCATCCCCACTTCGAAGTTTTGTTGGACTACCACTCCGTTGACCTCCCCTTGCCGGTTAGTCAACCGAATACGTTCTATTTGGAGGGGCACTTCATCTCTACTGCAGCCCAATTAGACTCCTTCACTTCCGGCACCTGTCTGCTGCCCAACAGCAACGATGTGCCCTCTTTTGCCAGTTGATAACGCCTCTAGTGACCTCCTACTGTGCACTGCGCTCCTACGCGGCGATCATCACCTCGCTGGTCATTTGTAAAACGTATTTTACAGTGAATCCCCTTTTCAGTCTACAAAGTGCGGTTTTGGCGGGCGGCCCGGTAGGGCAAAAGCCCGCTTATCACTTTGCCAGTCTGTCCGTCCGTCCGTCTGTCTGTCTGTCTGTCTGTCTGTCTCTCCCTAACACTTTCAATTCTAGCTATGTTCCAGACATCGTAGAAACGTGAAATTCGGAACAGAGAGACTTATTACAAAGTTATATGTCGAGTTCGAAGATGGAAGTTGTAGGACCAAAATTAGCCCTAGAAAAGTGGGTCCAAAGTTTTTACAGACGCCCCCTGCTGGCATCATCAAAAGTTTGTCCAACTTGAATGTTTTTGCTGCGACCATGCTTTGACCTATGACTAAGTAGGACGATATCAGAATGATATCACCAAATGTTTTGTTTACAGATAAAGTGTTAGCCTAACACAGTGATCGTATATGCGTTCCTAAGCAGTGCACGCATCAAGGCCGCGAGGTCTGATGTAACTTGACCACTGTCAACTTCCGTCGCCGCGGGTCCCGCGAGCGAAGCGAGCAGGGCCCGAGGAGACGGAAGTTGACAGTGGTCAAGTTACATCAGAGATTGACGGCAAAATAACTCAAATGTTTTAGCTGTGCAAGTTACGTCAGAGATCGATTGGTAAAATATTTTTAATATTGTAGCTGTGCACAGCTAACGACCGCGAGGGGCCTACTACTTGGCCAGCCATTAACGTCCGTCACTGGTCTCGCGAGCTGCGCCGACGGACACGATTCCGTCTTGCACTTGAACGCCAGACTCCTACTTGACACGGTAAACTAGGGTAAAATCAGCCTGGATATGTAAAACGATTACAGGCACCCCTTCAGTCTTCTAGGCACTTTTTTTTGATTGATCACTCGTTCATGCTCGCAATTGGCCGGCGCACCTACGTCAACATGTACTACTCGATGTTGCACTTTCTGACGACTACCTTTGCCCTCTATTGTGGCGCCACTGAGGCAACTCAAACCTTAAAAAGAGACTTCAAAAAAGGATTTTCAAACGAGTTGACGCTGATCCGTTCACAAGCAAGGTTTCGTCGGCTTCACTCAACCTATCTGATCGATCTAGTTACCTTCAACGCCTGTTTTGCCTCGCTTTTTCTGTTCACAAATATACTCCCAGTGGTGGTAGGGGACATCTACAACCTTTCTGAGCTTAACTTTGGGAATAGTGAGCGGAAGAGCGTCGCTCTGCTGATCAGTGGCATCATTTTTCAGTCACTAAAACTGCTGTTGTTGCAGTTCCTGCCTGTAGTTTCTGAGGCACTGTACGGTGCGCAAAAAACGCTGTTCAATTGTCAGCTAAAGGTCAGAGATCATCTGAGGGAAAAAATTAAGCTGATGTACTACTGTGAGGTGATGGCTCCAAAAGAGCCGGCCACTTTCAGTGCGGGCACTTATGGAAAAATCACCAAAAAGTGGTTACTTGAAGTAAGTCAGGTTAAAATTTTTTAATTTTTGGTTTTTAAACAATTTTATATTTTGCATTTTTTAGTTGCTGACTTTTAATGGCGCCGGTATTTTGTACGCTTTCAAGTTGATCATCAACAAAGAAACAATGCTAAAAGAAAATCAATAATTTTTTGCTTTGTTTTGGAGCAACTGTTCAAATTTTTGTAAACAAATATTGTAAATTATGTTGTCTTATGTTACTTTTACGTAAATAACTTTAAAAAAACAATAAATTTTTAACCTTTGTATTTTCATTTAAATATCATGCTAAAGAGAATAACAAGTTGTTGTTAATTTATTTTAAATGAACATTAATAAATGCAATTTATGTGAAGTCACACATTTTTATTTAATGTCATTTGCTAATGGTTGCATATTTTTTCAGTACAACATTTGTTGACAAAACGTATAATTTTTAGCATTATTTGCAATTCAAAAAAATAAACTGAAAACTTTAATAATGGTTTTCAAAACTGTATCCTCCTTTGTGTTTAAAATACTTGGCCTTCCTTTTTACCAGCAGCCCAAAATCTTTATCAACGCCTACATCTTCAGAGCTGACTCGGGAAAAAGATGGCATCAGAACTTGCTTTCCACAAAGTGGGACCTAGTGATGCTCTCCTATGGGCTCACCTTTCTTCTCCGTAGCCTACTGTACAGCATATCTGGTGGCCCTTACACTCGTTTTGACGGCTACTTCTGGTCGGTTCACCGCCTGGTAAACTGCAATCACTTTATCGGCGCCGTCTTTGCCTCGTACAGCGTCAACTACATTGTCGTCGATTACCTGCTCTACCTGGCGCCCAATCGGTTTAGTGCCTCTGCCATGAAAGAGCTACTGATTGACTTGACATGTCCTCTGCGATGGTGGGACAGAGTGCATTCAGTGTGGTGGGGCACATTGCCACCACTGCTGTTGCCTAAACTCTCTCTCACTCACTTCCGCCACCTCTCCGCCGCCCAACAGCAAAAGTGTGCTCTCTTTCGCCAGCTGATCACGCCGCCAGTGGCCGCCTACTGCGCCATGAGATCCTACACAGCAATATTTGCTTTTTGGATAATATTCATCACCTTTTTCCAACATCATCCCAGTATAAGCTACTACTCAGCAGCGGTTTTTGTGCTTGACATGTCGCTGAACCTCGCCTACACCCGACGCACCTTCCTCAACATGTTCTACTCAATGCTGCATTTTGCAACTGTCACTTTCGCCCTCTACAGTGGCTCCACAGAGGCGACGCGTACCTTCAAGCGAGCTCTTGTTTTAAAAAGAAGTGGTAGTTGCTCACCAGTTGCTCAGAAAATGATCCACTCTGCTGAGGCATTCCGTCAGCTGCACTCAAAACTGCTGATTGATCTGATCACTTTTGACTCCCGTTTTGCCTCTCTCTTCATCTTCTCCAGTATCCTTCCCGTGGTAGTGGGCGACATCTACAATGGCTCAGTACTTGTTTTTGAGAAACATGATTCAAAAGTAGACTTCTACCTAGTGTTATCAGGCATTGTTTTTCAGTCGCTCAAACTGCTACTGTTGCAGTACCTGCCCGCCGTCTCGGAGACACTGTACGGAGGTCAACAGGCGCTGTACGACTGTCAATTGCAAGTTAAAGGTCATTTGAAAGATAAGATTAAGCTGATGACTTACCATGAACTGATGGCAACTCAAGAGAGGGTCACTTTCAATGCTGGAACTTACGGGAAAATCACAAAGAAGTGGTTGTTAGATGTAAGCAATGTTTTGCAATTTTATTTTTAAAGTTTTAATTTTTTAAAATATTTTAACAGTTGCTAACTTTTAATGTTGCCTATATACTGTACGCTTTTAAACTGGTAATCAAGCTACGAACATACTCAAAAAGTTTGACAATTTAGTTTAAACGGAGAATGTCAATAACAATTTAATCAAAAAGTTATTTTGTCAAATGGTTAAATAGGTAAACAAATTTTACCATACAAAATAAAAAATTTTAGTTAACATGTGTTGAAATGCTTCCTCCACTGCTTCGCAAGTTTCTCGGAGGCTCAATAAAATTGTTAGCACTATTTTTTGAACACATTTTAGTGTGCTTGCGCATTTCTACTAGGTATTCTTTGACCTTGTCACAGCGAATGCATTGATATAATCCTTTTTGATGGTACAGCTGAAAATGACCTTCAAGGCCGTGACTGGTTTGCACATGTTTTGGGCAATCGCGACAATGCAGACTATTATTGTGAGCAGTGGCGACGTGCGCCTCACGATACATGCTGTAATCATTAGTAAAATTAGTATTAGTAAAAAAGTTAATTTTTTACTTGAACATTTACCGTCTATCAAAAGATCTATTGCATCCTTTGTTCAAACAGCGGTACTTTAGTATGCCGTGCCGAGAACGCTGATGCCGGAATAGTTCATCTTCCGTTACCACTTCTTTACCACAAAGTACTCCTTCACTCGTTAGTTCAGTGCATTTCAGTAAAAGTACGTTTGCCCAAGGAATGTGTTTGCTAATGTTGTTTTTATTTCCGCTTTTGCTTCCGCCAGGAAGTGGTCTTAGGGTTGATGAAGACACTGTGGTCGCTTGAAAAACAGAAGTTGCAGCAGCAGTTACAATAGACGGTTGCGATTGCGGGTTAGAAGTAGGCAACATTGAGTTGACATCAATATTGGAACCGGGTAACAGCATTTGCATCATATTATTCATTGTTTCTCGCATCCGGTTGCGTTCAATTTCTTCTTGACGAAGTTGGTACTGTACAAATTGCTCTAGGCTGATGTGGGGCGTTGTCATGTTAAGATTTGCCAACAACTGCAGTTGTGATTTATTGTTGTTAAAAGTCATTTTTTGTATTTTGTTTTATATATATTAAAATAAAAAATTACGATAAATTTAATAAAATAGTAACACCTATTTTTTAAAACCTGTGTTTTTTATATATTCATTTGAGTTTTGAGCATTTATATTGTACTTTACTTTACTAATGTTGAGCAGGTTAACGTTAAAAATGTACAAATTTAAGTGTTACCAAAAAATTGCAATTTATCGCACAATATAAATGTTTGTTTAGGCGTTGTTAATGGTAAACTTGTTTTTTGGTAATCTAATCACACTTTTTGTGGTAAATAAAAAAATAGTACTGTTGTTACCAGTTTTTACATTACTTTTTACAATATCAAAATTATAAAAATTTACCAAAAATCACGTTTATTAAAATAATATAAAAAAAATGCAAAATATTTACAGAATATTTATCAAAATATCAAACTTTTGAGTTTTTTGCAAAAAAACAAAATATTTTTATTTAATGATCAACTAATTAGTTTGAAACTGTGTGACAACGCAACTTCATTGGTGGTTTTGTTTGACTGACAAAGTTTGGTTGTTGCTTTGAGACAGATATTCCTCTGCGCATGCATCTTTTCCAATGATCAATTGCTTCTTTTAGCATTTCTTTAATCACCCGACAGCGACTACACTGGTAAAAGCCTTTTTGGTGAAAAATTGCGTAGTGTTTTGTCATTCCACTATGCGTTTTGTACTTTTTTGAGCAGTCTCGACAATTCAGCTTGCCATCGTGATCTTCTTGAACGTGCTGAGTTAGATGATAACTAAAAAGGAAAAAAATTAAACTTTTTAATTTTTTTATTTTTTACTTATTTACCTGGAAACAAAAGAATGGCGACAGTTTTGATGCAAACAACGGAAAGAATAAAATTTGTGTTCACGTTGCATATGAGCCTTAAGCTGAGCGTCAGACGAAACGGTCGTCAGACAATCGCTACAGTTTAACTGAAGCACTTCTACACCTCCACAATGTCGACTTCGTTGGGTTTGCGTTCCGCTTTGAGGGAGCTCTTGTCGACGGATAAGTCCACTTTTTCCAGAAGCAGCAGAAAAATTAGTTGAAAAAGAAGATTTTCCTCGACTAAAACTAGAGTTAAACACTGGCTTAGTGAAACTATTTCCCGCCGTGTTTAGCTTAACAGAGTTAGTTTTCTGCCCAGCAGGAATTGTATTAGACGTGGCAGTCGTCGTCGTTGAGTGAACTTCTTCAATTTTGATTTCATTATTGTTTCCGCCTAGTGATACAGGTATCGATGGCAAAGTGGATGCAGTAGTCGGTTCATCGGATCCAAAAAGCAGTTGAGAGACATTGGCCAGTGTATCATTCATACGAACACGATCAATTTCCTCTTGTCGTTTAAAGTACTTAAAAAACTGCAGTTTACTGATTGTAGGTGCTGAAGCAGAAGGAGAGGAAAGGGCGTTTTGTGCTAAAGCTGTAATGGCAGAAAACTCATTCTGTGCTTCAGAAAAACAAGAAGTGGAAGCAGAGGTGTTTTCGGCAAACATTTTTGTGTTTAAAAAATTTTTGTATTTATGTAGACAACTTATAACTGCTTTTTAAAATAAAGTAATTTTTAAATGTGTTGCACATTTGTATAGTTGTTAAAAATGCAGAAAACTGTAAAAATCATAAAAAATGTTGTTGAGTGATCATGGTTTCTAATCTGTTGTGTTGTTAGTAACAACCACCACTCCTTTATCAACATTATCAACATGTTTGCTTATTTTTGTTGATGATTTTTTGCATTCTTATGACAAAATGAGGGTTTGTCAAAGTGTGGTCGTTCTCTCTTCCTGTGCTCCTGCTGAGCATTTAACGGCTTAACTGTTTAGCATGTTCGGGTAGCAGCTAGCAATACAGTGCTGTTCTTTTGGGCGCGATCCTTCGTTGTGCTGTGGTGGCTTGTTTATGACAGATTTGAAGATCCTATCTTGGTCGATCACGATGTACTTTTCTAGTGCATTTGCATCTGGCAAGTGGCTACAGTGTTTATGCCTGTGCAAACGTTGACAGGTAGTGGTTGATGCTAATTTTATATACATAAAACTTTTAATTAAATTAATCAGACCATTAGAAAAACCTCTTGTGGCGACACTGTGCAGATGATCCTTCGGGCAATGATTGTTTATAGGGGGATAAAATGGCTTTAGCCGAGCAATGTGCTGTGATCATTTGGCGCGCTAAATGATTTGTCAATCAAAACACCAACTTTTACTTCTATACATGTTTTGATTGACGATAACTCTTGGAGCATAATTAATTTTGACCTTGTTTTTGTCTCAACTTTCTTTTTAGAAGTTCACCTTTTGTTAAGTATCAAACAAAAAACATTTTGATTTTCTTTTTTCTTTTTTTACATAAAAAAACATGCAGTCAATTTTTATTTATGTGTTTATCAAAATGATAATGTTTGCCTTTCTATCTGCTCAAAGTTGCATGGTGGCTACGCAATTTCATCGGTGGCTTAACTTGCTTTACAAAGTTTGTCTTCTGATGCTGCTGCTGATGCAAAAGTGAAGTTTTTTTAGATTTCAGGCATTTTTTCCAGTGATCAATCGCATCCTTTGGTATTATCTTGACTTTCCGACAACGACTGCACTGGTAATAGCCGGTTTGGTGTTCCATTGCGTAGTGTTTTGCCAAACTGGTGAGCATTTTGTATTTCTTTAAACAGTCTCTACAACTCAGCTTGCCGTTATGTACTGTTTTGACGTGGTGGCCAAGAAGAGGTCTAAAAATTGTCATAGAAAATATATGTTATCAGTATTAAACTTTCACAATAGTTTCTAATCATTTTTTTTAATTTCCAAAACCTACTTATTCATAGAAGAGTGCTGGCAGTTTTGATGAAGGCACCGGTACGGTTGATGAATTTGGTGCCGTTTCAGTAGGTGAACTTTCAGCTCTAATTCACCGGCGACAGGTAACTTGCATTCACCGCAAATTAGTTTCAGCACCTGTACGCCTGAACAAAAACTGCTTGGTTTAGTGTGCTTTCCAGACACTTCTGCTGAGACCTCTGCAAATTCAGTTCTAATTCAAAACACTCTTTTGTCTCCCTCTGCTACAAAAACCACTATCAGTAAACTGAAATTTGTTACCACCGGCGGGGGGCGAACTTCTTCAATTTTTACTTCAAAATCAAACGATGGTGAGCGTGACAGTCCATGCGCTGCAAAGGTTGAAGACATAAAAAGAGGAGGCGCATCAATGGAGTCAAAAAACAGCTGGGAGATGTTGGCCAAAGTGGCATTCATGCGGGCACGCTCAATCTTCTCTTGACGTTTGATGTACTCAAAAAATTGCAGTTTACTGATAGTGGGTTTTGTGGCAGAGGGAGACAAAAGAGCGTTTTGAATCAGAACTGAAAATGCAGAGGTCTCAGCAGAGGTGTCTGGAACGACAAATCGAAAAACGGGAGAGATTTTGATGAACATTTTTAAGCAGTTTTTCAAAGTTTCAAGTTTTGTTTTGTAGAGTCTAATTGAATAAACAAGATGGCAGGTTGAGAAAATAAATTTTTTTGGTTAATATGAGGTGCATTTACTATTGAGAAAAAGTAATACGGTTTTCGATCAAACTTTAAGCAAAAATTTTGAAGGATTAATAAATGTTCGTTTATTGCAAATTTAATGTTTAAGGGGGACAACGCGCACATAACAACTTTTTTTTCTAATTTTTGGTTTTTTTCAAATTAACAACTTTTTTCAGCAAGATCTTGAATCACACAGGTTCCATTATCTTCAAAACGGGTAATACTACAAAAATGATCAAGGTGTCATATGAGAGATGACAAAGCTATTTAAATTTTGTCTGGCTCGGATTTTTAAATTTCAACTTTGTTTTATATTTAAAAAATATTTAAAATCTTTACATACTCAGTTTTCGTTTTTCACTATCATTCAAAAATCATTATCTGAGACGTCAAACTACTTAAAAATATTTCGAGTCAGACAAAATCTAGACAATTTAGTCACATTTTATCTGACACCTTGATTAATTTTTCGGTACAACTCGTTTTGAAGATAATGGAACCTAAATGGTCAGAACATTGGTGTCGTTACCAACAGCAACCCACTCATCAAAGGACCATAGTATCAACATTAAACTGTTCTATATGAAATTTTTAACAATTTTTATTAAGTACATCTTTTATGAACATCATAGCCAACAAACAGTCAACCAAAGGCAAATAAAGGACTTTTATGAGCTTTTTGCCTTTTGAGCTTTCTGCTCTAAAATTTGCTCAATTTTGTCCGCCAGCAGCTCATGGCGATTGTTGGAGTAAATCCGCCTGGCTGCCGCCTTCAATCTTTGCTGCAGGCCAGTGTCCACGAGCAGACTGTCTACTGTAGAAGTCATTTCCTGTTCGGTGAAGGAGTAGGCGGGCAGGCGGCGACCGAAACCAGTTTCCTGCAGACGTTGGGCGCTAGGATGGTTTGTTCGAAGATAAAAAAAGTTTAGTTTTAGTGAAAGTGATTAAAAGCCTTTGGTAAAGAGTACTCACTTGTCGGGTTGATCTCCAAAGACTAGAAAAAAGTTAAACAAAAAAAATTGTTGGGATTCTTTTTAGTATTTTTAAAAAAACACAAACTGATAAGTTCTTACGTGGCAGCACCAGCATCGGTTTTCCCAGGGCAAAGGTTTCAGTGACGGTGTTGCTGAGAAGGTGAAAAAAAGAGATTGTTTAGAATAAATAAAGTTTTCAGTTGCAGATGTAAAAGACTCACTTTCCGCCATGCGTTATGACCAGATCCACCAGAGGGACTAGGGCCAGCTGCGGCAAAAAGCGCTGGCCCCAAGCGTTTTGCGGCAACTCCAGTTCCGCATGTCGGGACCCCTTGGAGACGATGTACTTGTGGCGGGAGGTGGCCAGGACGGCCACCAAACGGCGCATCAGCTCGAGGTCGATTGATCTTCAACAATAAAAAATCTGATTAATTGAAAAAAATTTAGAAGTTTTATAGTTTTTACCCCATAGAACCCATCGACAGGTAGATGTATTTGCCGCTAAAACGACCGTCTAAGTCGTCGGCCAAAAACTCCCGCGGAAGGTACTTTGCCAGGCTGTCGCCACCACCAGCCTTTTCAATCGATTCAATCGGTTTGTTGAACACCTCCAGGTTGAACCAGTCTCCCCTTTTCACCAAACCCTTGACGTGCTTGTAGTCAATCTCTTCAGGGTAGGCGTACACCGTCAACACATGCGAATCGATCCAGAGGGCGTCACCGGGGTAGCGGGCGTAGCCGAGCTCCTCAAAGAGGTCATTGTAGCGGGTGGTGTTGAAGAAAAGCTTCTGTCGGAGGGCGTTGAATCGGTCTACCTCCTGTGGATCGGCGCCTTTGGAGGGGAGGCCCGAGCAGCCTGGTGGCACTTCCGGTGTGAGGAGGTAGTAGGGTGGACTCTGCAGAAAAAGGAATTTTAATGTACCTTCTTTTTCAAAAATATTTTTTTATTATTTCTTTCCAATTACCGTACTAATGTTCTTGATCCAGGGAATGCCCGAGTAGTGGACGGCCGGGTAGAGCGTGACGTCGTCGTAGTAGATCAGGTCGGGCTTAAACTCGGCTATTGCTTTCTCAACAGCTCGATTGTAAAGGGCAAACTTCTGCAGCCACTGATCACTCTGCTGCATGGCAATCAGCGACTGGAACTTCTCGTAGAAGGGATAATCGCCGAGAACTTTGGACTGACGCAACAGCAGAGCGGCCGTGTCGCCGGCGTTTTGATCTTCTGCTTCTTTTGGAAACTCAACAATGCGCTCCTCAAAACCGAGAGGAGCGACCTTGTCGGCAAACTGCGACTCGATGAGGAAAATGATGCGGAACCAAGGTTGATTTGCTGCTGGGTAAAGGGAGTTTCGACGAAGAAGAGGCGCAAGGGCGCCGGTGCAAGCGTTCACGTGGCCCACCGCCCAGAGGGGCGTGACAAGGATGGTGTAAGTTTTAGAAGTCATCGTAAAAAATCTAGGTTTTTTATTAATGAAAAAAGGTTTTTTCTTGTTTGTAGTTGTGAGGGTGAGTTGTTCAGGTTTGTCGTTTTCCTTTATATACCACCGCCACCAATGCCGCACTGCCAATCATTGATCTTATCTCAGGATGTACTGTTACATAAGTAGTGTGAGTAGTTGATGAGTAGGTATCAGTTTTCGCATTGGTCGTTTGGTTTTCGAAACTTGGTACAACGTTGATAAGATAGTACGGCAGTTGCTGCTGCTGCTGCTTCTGGTGCACGATTTGTCCGCAAGGCTAAAATTCTGGTGTTTAATGTTTGAGCGTCAGATTGATAATGTCTAGGTCGTGATTTGATAATTTAGTCAAAATGTGACTACTTTTAATGTTTTACTTAGGATATCAGTAATTAACGTTAATTTATAAAAAGTGACTAGCATGTGTGTGCTTATTTACAGTAAAAAACAAAAATAAAAAAATGAAAAAAACAAAATAGTTACTACAAAAGAATAAAATTACAAAAATCACTCCCTCTCTTTTTTCTCCTCTTTCTCTTGAATGTTCCTCATTGACAGGGTAATGTGCTCATCATCCCCTCGAGTCCGCTTCCGGTATTTTTGATAGGCAAAGTAGCCGCCGATGGCGCCCAGCAAAAGGAAAAGCGGTACGAGGATGCCGGCGGCGATCTTGCCGCCGATGTTGCCGTTCGGTGACTGGCGGTGACCAACGCCCGGTTTAGGCGTCACTGTCGCTGGCGTGGGTCCATCTGTCACTCCACTCTGAGCGGTCACCGGTTGACCGGTGGCGGCTGTAGTGGTAGTGGTGGGCGTCACCGGGCTGACAGCCGACGCCTGGCAGCCACTCGGATCGAAGCTGATGTCATCGACGGCAATGCGGGAGCGATTCGTCCCAAGGACCCCACGGAATACAAATTGGAACGGCGCCGTGGAGGTGAACTGCGCGGCGGCAAAGTTCCACCGTTGCTGCAGGTCTCCCCTGATGTTCAGGCGCAAGCTGAGAATCGACTTTGGCTCCGCCGTTCGCTTGTTGGCGTAGCGAATGAAAATCTCCAGATGAGTCGCTGAGATGGTCGCCGGCTCGCCGTTGATGAAGTAGAAGAAGCGCATTCGACAGGCGTTCACCTTGGAGGTCATCATCGGCGAGTAAAACTCCGAGGTGAAGGTTTGCTTGAGCTTTTGGCCAAAACTGGCAAAGTTCTCCAGCGCCAAGTACTGGCCACTTCCAGTGCGCAGGGTGTTGTCGATTTTCGGTTCGAAAAGATCTCCGGAGCGCCCTCGTCGAACGCTCCACTGGACGTTGATGTCCAGCAACTGATTATTGGCCTCCATGTCGTCCGTTTTAATGTGACACGCCTGGAGGGAAAGCTCAAAGTTGCAGCGAGTGTAGCGGCTGCAGCCGACCTCGTCGGAAGCGTCGCCGCTGTTGAATTAAAATAAAATTAAAAAATTTGTTTTTAGTGTTTTTTAAGCATTCCTTCTTACCAGTCATTCTTGTAGTTGCAGAGGGCGTCGTTGCTCACACAGAAGCGGTACTTCCGGCACATGAACTGCCCGGCTGGACATTGCCGGCTCGGTCCCAGCGGCGCCGGCATCGAGCAGTTCACAAACTGAATATTGTCCACGGCCATGGAGCTCGTTTGGCTGTTGTCCAGATGGCCCAGTATGTCAGCCATGAACTGGCCGTTTCGCTCGCCAATGTGCGCATACGCCCTGCTCCAGGCGTTCAACGACCACGCCTGGCCAATGTAGTACACGGTGGACCAGTCGGTTCGGTCACGCCCTATTCGAACTGACAAACTATAGCTAAAGTAGTTTAATTTTGGACTGCTGATGTAGTAGTCAAACTGCATCACACAGCTCTGGTAGGCGTTTTTCAGGTACAGGGCCGGGTGCGGGAAGTTCAGCGCCGCCTCGGCGTTGCTGAAGGCGCCAGACTGGGCGTCGTTGCTCACCAGCAGGTAGTGCCCGGAGCGCCTGGCGTCGCCGTCGACCGAGGGGGCGTTTCGGTTGGCGATACGTGCTTGATTTGCACTTGTCAGCAGCCATCGTTGAGGATAGCTGGTCATGTTGCCCCAGCCGCAACTGTTGGTCTCAAAGTTGCAGAGGGCGGTGCCGCAGTTCAGCTCGTCCAGGCCTGATTTACAGTCCTAAAATGAAAAAGTAAGTTTAAAACGTTTTTACATAAAATTGTAAAAACTCACCTTAACAAAGTTGCAGATCTGTTCCGGCCTTATTGGCGTTCCATTCTCACAGACCAGGTTAGCCTGCTGACAGGCGCCCTCCACCAGGAAAATGTCATCTATGAAAATGCCTCCCTGTGAGTTGACGCCGATCGTCCCCTCAATCACTAGCTGCAGCTCATAGGTGCCCACCAGCATCGTCTGGTCGATGGACACGGCCATCCTCGTCCAATTGCTCTCCACTGTGTTTGCTTTTGAGGCAATAGTTGTCGTCGTTCGATTGCTGTCCACCCAGCTGGGTCCGTACCGGATCAGAGACAGCTTCAGCCCTAAGTCCTTGCTGCTCAGCACCGTCCACAGTGAGAGGCAGTATTTCTGGTTTGGATTCACAGTCCTAGGGCCCGAGACCACCGTGGAGACGATGGCCGAGCTGAAGGCGCCCACACTGTGGTAGGCAGAGAGGTAGAGGTAGCCACCGTCGTAGATGGAAGTTCCAGTGTGATCTATTTTAGGCCCCGGCCAGTTCGGGTCCGCCGGCGGGGCGGTGAAGAGGCCCCAGATGAAGGTCTGTTTGGTGGTAGCTTTATTGACAAACGGCGAGTAAGAGCAGACGCGACCGCCGTCAAAGTCGCAATCAATCTAAATTTTTAAAGTTGTGAAAAAATGTGAAAGTAAAAACGACGGGAGTTTTTCCCGCGTGAGACTGACCGGCGTCTGGCAGCGGTGTGAAAGCATCGTCAGGTCGTCCAGTGCAATGTACGAACTCGGGTCGGGCTGCTTCTCCATGTAGAAGACGACTTTGTGCAGATACAGTGCCCGTATGTTCAGTTCGCCAATTGTCCAGACGTCTTTGGAGCTAATGAAAATACAAAAATTCAAAGTGAAAACCTCGTTTTTTATCACCAGCACAGCTCTTACTATTTCGACACCCAAATTGGCTTGGCATAGTTGTAGTAGTAGGAGAAGGCGTTGTTCGGCGCCACAAACACCTTCAGCGTGGCGTTCCCCGCCACCTGGTAGGCAAAGCGGACGCAGGAGGTAGTGGAAAAGCTGTCTTTCGGAATGTCCACCATTGCCAGGGTAGAGATGTAGGCGGTGGGCGCTCGGATGTTCCGGTTCATGAAGAGGAAGTAGCTGCCCTTGTTTGTCTCCGTGGTGTGGTCCACCGGGGGCGCCCCCGTCACTGAGCTCCAGAAAGGTTTGTAGATCTGGCCAATGGCGTTGGCCAGCGGCTGGATGAACTCCAGCTCGAGGTCCTCAATGCCAAACTCCATCGTGTAGACGTAGTCGTGCCGGTGTTGACAGCTCCCAGGGTGAACCTTGATGTCGTCCAGGGCAAAGATGGAGAACTCTTTCGGGCGGCTGATGGTAGGCGTATAGAGAATTTGCAGGCCGATTGCTGGGAAAAAACACAGGAGAAAAGATGTTGGTAAGAAAAAGCAGTGATTTTTGCGTCCCACCACTCTCTTCACTCCGTCAGTCTGTCAGTTTTTCTCTTACAGTTGGTCTTATAGGACGGATTGTACTCAATGTCCGCCTTGAGCAGATTCCACCGGCGGCGGTTTTCAATGGCCGAGCTGAAGCGGTTCGCCACTACGTTAAACTTTGGCGTGACTAGGAACACGTCGAGGTCGAAGGTGCTCTCGCCGTCCTCAAAGTACCACATCGTCAGACAGTGGTCCTTGTCGTAGGCAGTGATGTTCACCGTCGAGGAGATTGTATAGGTAGTTTGTGCCGTCGAAGCATTCGCCTGAAACAAAAGGTACTTTCCGGCGGTGGTCATTGAGCTGTGGTCACGGAGGGGCGCGTAGTTGTTGCCCAGAGTGGAGAAGGAGCCTGTTTTCCAAGCCGAAGTGTCGTACTTCCAAGCGCAGGGGCCGTTGTCAAATGTACCTAAAAAATTTAATGATTACCTTTTTAGTCTATAATATTTTTGTTAACGTACAGTCGAGTCTCTTCTCGCTGGGCGGAGCCGGTGTTGTCGTCGTGGTGGGCGGCAGCGTTCGACCGGAGCACTTTCCCGGCGTGATGCGAATATCGTCGATGCCAATGTCGCTGCTGAGGCCGTTGGTGTAGGAGCCTAAAAAGAAATAATTTAGACCGTTTCATTGAACACTTCAAATAGTGAAAAAACGAACCCTCAATTTGGAAGGCATACGTCGTCGGAGCCTTCTCAAACTCCAGCTCGGCCTTCACCCAGTACAGCGAAGTGGTGGCGTTGAGCGTGTAGGCGGCGGTGCTCTTCTGCTTTCCAATATCGACCAGCCGCACTGTAAGTGCTACCACTGAGGTGTTCGCCCCCTGGGCAAAGTAGTACATGGTAAAGCAGGCGATCGGCGACTGCCGTTGTCTGATCAGTGGACTGGCCAGCACCGACCGGGCGTTGGCCGCCATCATCGCCGGCATCAGCAGGTAATTGCCGCGGTTCGACTGCGTCGTGTGGTCGTAGTGCAGCAGGCTGCCCTTGATGTACCGGGAGGTGGGCTGAACTCGAAGCCAAAGGACAGAATTACTCCGACCACTGCTGCTCGTCTGCAGATTGTCCCAGCCGCAGTTGTCGAACTCAAAGTCGCAGCTGCCCCCTGTCTGGCAGTAGCGCTGGGTGACGCTGATGTCGTCCAGGAGCAGCTTTGTTTGTGACTTTTCCTGCAGGGCGTCGATTTCGATGTTGCCTGTGTAATGATCTCTTTTAGAATTTGTCAATAAAAAAAAAGTTTCAACTTTACCTGTTCTGCCGGCGTAGAATGACTGCTGGTAGAGCGCCCAGCTGTTCAGCTGTCCCTCGTTGTAGGTCTCCAGGATGGAGATGTTTGAGGTGGTTAGGTAGTTGTTGGTACTGTCTCGGCGGATTTTGACGCTCAACATCGAGGTGCTGTCATCCATTGTGCCAGAGTTCACAAATCCGGTCGACATGTAGTAGTAAAACTGGAGGCAAAAGTACTGTGAGCCAGCATTCGAGTTGTTGAAAATGGGCACCGAGGACATCGCCTTGGTAATCACTGCGGTATTTCCGGTGGACGTGTCTTGAAGAAAATGACCGGAAGTGGTGCCCGTGGTGTGGTCACGAAATTTAATTGAATTTGGATTCCGCTGAAAACCATTCGACTGCAACTTCCAGTCACAGTTGTTGATCTCAAAGTCGCAAAACTCGGTGCTCACTGTGGGGCACTTTCCTGGAATCAGTTCGGTAGAGTCCAAACCGACAATTCCCAAAGAGTCGACGGCGGCAATGAAGAGCAGGTAGAAGGAGTTTGACTGCGGGCTAATCTCCACGTACTTCCTGTTCCAGTTGCGGCTTAGCGGAGTGTCAGTTCTCCAGAGTGCCATATAGTCGGCATCGGTGTCCGGACTCGATGAGGCTTTGCCCGTCTTAGAGGCGTACAGACCGAAGAAGGAGTACCGATTGACGGACATGAAGTACGTCCAGAAGGAGAAACAGTAGGTGGTACTTCCGGTCAGCCGTACAGTGCTGATCAGGTAGTCCTTCCCGGGCATCAGGCTGTCGCCTGAACTGCTCTGAGTGGTCATCCAAGTGCCGTAACGGGACGGTTTCGGGTACCGGAGCGAATCGGCGTCATTGCCCGGCTCTTTGGTGGAGCTGCTCGTGCGCAGCCAGTTACTGCGCTGCTGCTGGGGCCCGGTCACCGACCAGCCGCAGAGGTCCTGCTCAAACGTACCTAAAAAATATATATAAAATTCCGTTAGTATCAAAAACAACTTTTTTTAAAAACCTACAATTGAGTGACCCGGTGGAAGGGGGCGGTGTCGGGTAGACCTGGTGCGGGTCGCAGTACAACAGCTGGACGTTATCAATGGCCATGTCCTCAAAGGAGCTGAAGCTGTAAAGGGAGGAACCGTAAAATTCGAGGTTGAAACCGGCGTCGTTGGCGCCCACGTCCACCTGGAAAGACTGCCACTGCTGGTTGACGGAGGCTCTGTTGAGGCTGAAGAGCAAGGTGGCAACGCCCCAGCGGAAGCGCCGTACTGAGAGGAAACTTCTTCTTGAAGAGAAGTAAGAGAACCGCAGTTTGCAGGTGGCGGCCGTGTGCCCGTTGATGCTGGGACTCTGCAGGCGGGAGTTTGCTGAAAAAGAGTTAAAGGATTAAAAATGAACATGAGTTTTTTGTTTTTTGTAGACTTACGAACGGTGCTGCTGAAAGTGAGCATCTTCACGGCAAGAAAACCGCCGTCCGCTTGTCCACCGGCGTCTCTCTTTGGGAACGCCCCTGCGGAGAGGCGCGCCGGTTTGACCACCGTCCAGGGATTGCTCGACTGGTAGTTCACCCATTCGCACATTGAGCCGCCGTCAAAGGTGCAGTTGCCGCAGTTCTGCTCGTCAGACATGTCTGTAGAGTGAAATGAAGTTTTTTGAGTTAAAACACAAATTAAAATTTATTTAAAATGTAGTCCTACCTTTGCAGTCTTGGACGAAATCGCAAAGCTAAAAAATTAAAACAATTATTTTAAACAAATAGGAAATATGGAACTGTGTACTCACATCAACCGCCGACAGGCAGACGGTGTGTCCTGCCGGTGAAATACAGGGCAGGCCGGGACAACTGTTGTTCGCCTTGGGCGTGGTCATGGTACTGTGACCATTGGGCAACGTCGGTATCACCACCGGACCACCGGTGTGAATCAGACACTCGGGCGTGAAGCTGATGTCGTCGATGGCAATGTACGGCTGGACGAACTGACTCTGCGAGGCGTTCAGCGTGGCCGTGAAAATGACTTGAAAGAGGGCAGAGTTTGGGGCGGAGTCTCTGTAGAGGGGGGCGTCGTGGTTGACCCAGTTGTTGTCCCAGCCGGCGATCTCCTCCAGCTTGTACCGCTGGCCGGTGGCGACGTTCTGGAGGATGACCAGCAGCGAGGAGTTGCGGGAGTTCTTGAAGACGTAGTAGCGAATCTGACAGCCGCTGGCCGCTGCAGTGAAGGGCGGACTGTCGATTTCCGCCGTGGTGGTGGTGACGTTGTGGGAGGCGGTGGTCATCTGCGCCTTCGCGTAAAGGTACGAACCGAACTGCTCGGTGGAGTGGTCGTAAGTGGGCCCGTCCCGGAGAGAGTGGAACTGGGTGGAGCGGACCACTTGCCAGTTTCGGTTGACGCCTGTGATGGAGAGGAGGAGTGTGTGTGTATGTTTAAATAAAAATAATTTTTTAAAATTAGATTCTTTCACGCATTTTGATTTTTTCCCTCCTCTCCTCTTTCTCTCCTACCTTTGCCCCAAAGTCCGAGTCCTGACTCGAAGCTGGTCATTGAGTTCACCGGGCAGTTCCGCTCGTCATCCCCATTTCCGCAGTCATCCTAAAAAGAGGCAAATAAACAAACATTTTTTAAGCACATTTTTTCCATTTTTACCTCAAAGTCGCACAGGTACAGCCGCAAAACGCAAACGCCATTGCCACAGCGGAAGTAGGAGCTGCTGCAGGAACTTGAGGAAGGTGGCGGCTGGCAGTTGCCCAGGCTGAGGTCGTCCAGTGCGTGCACCTTGCCCGGATGGTCACTGAACTGGTTGGCGGTAAAGAACAGCTTGAAAGGATGGCGAACTCGCTGCAGCCCCACGGACACCGATCGCCAGGTGCCGCTGCGCAGGCGCTGGAAGGAGCTCTCCCAGAGCAGCACCAAACTGCCACTGAGGTCCGTCCGCTGGATGTACAGCTTCATCGCCGTCGAGCTGACGTTGTTCACCGGCTCACTGGAGGAAGCGTACCAGTAGTAGTAGAAGGAGAAGCGGCACAGGTAGCTCTGGTGGATGGTGGGCGAGCGGAGGAAGGCGGTGCCGGTGTGGCCACTCGCCACCAGAAAGTTCACGTCGCCGTCAGAGCCGGTGCGCGGGCCGGCGGTGACGTCGTTGCGGAAGCGGAAGGCGAAGTCGCCCAGAGCTGAACTGGGCTTGTAGCGGCACAAGGAGTGGGGGGTGAAGTCGCCTGAGGTGAAGGTGAAAAAAAAGGTAAACATGAACTTGAACGGCATTTATGAACGTTCCGCAGAACTTACATGAACCACAAACAAAGGCGCTCTCATCGCTGTTGTCACCGCAGTTATCGACGTAGTTGCAGGTGAGATCAGCGGAAATCCGGCGGCCGTTTTTGCAGGTAAAGTACAGATCTGGGTTGGGCGTCGTCGTGCTGGCGCCAGGCGGCAGGGTAGTCGTCGTCGAGGTAGTGGGAGGCCACACGTTTGAAGGATTGCGGCAGGACTCCTTGATGGTCAGGTCATCAAGGCCGAGGTAGGTGGTCTCGTCGTTCAGCGTTCCGACAATGAAGAAGAAGAGATCAACGCTGGAGCTGTGAAAGAGGGGCGTGGCGAGAACTTCGAAGCTCTCCCAGCGACCACCGGTCGTCCGGGTAATTGCCCAGATCTTGGTGCCGTGCGTCTCATTGGCGGACTCGCCCTGGTAGACCTCCAAGACACTCTGCGCGGAAGGCTTGTAGAGGGCAAAGCTGAGGCAGATTTTTCCACCGTTTTCTGCCAGGTTGTACTTCTCGGTGAGGAGGATGCCGCGGTCGCCGACGTTCTCGGCGGTGAGCAGCAGGTAGTGGCCGTACTCGTTGCCGACGGTGTGGTCGCGCGGGACATAGTCCCGCAGTGACTGACAGGGCGTGAGCACGTGCCAGATCTGGTCAGCGTAGTCAGTCAGGTAAAGGACGGTGAGGGCGGTGCCGTTGGGGCTGGCGGCGAGGAAGTCGCTCCGGGCGGCGGAGTTCAGCTGATTTCGGGTCAAGCCGATCACGCCCAGGCTGCAGGTGTCGCCGTTCTGTGTGGTCGAAATAAAAAAGGATAGATATGTTTAGTACTAGATTTTTTAGTCTTTTTGACCTTTTTTGCTCGTACCTCAAAATCACAGCTGTACGGGTTGAGGCAGTCGCTCTTCAAAAACTTGATATCATCGACGAAGATCATGCCTGTTTCTGCCCCCGACTCGCCTGGCAGCGTCCGGATGCTCAGTGAGAGGGTGATGGAGGGGGCGGTGCGCAGCGGCACCCGCCGGCTGAACCACAGTCCCAGCGTGGAGCCGCCCACCGACCAGAGATCAGTCTGCTGCTGCTGGTCAGCACCAGTCCTAGTACTGCTGATGGTGTAGCTCAACGTAGTGTTCGGGTGGACATTGGCCATCAGGTAGCTGAAGTGCAGACAGCGGTAGACGGTGCCGTCTACCGCTTGGGCCTGCACTGAGGCCTGCCGGAAAACGCCCCTATTGTTCTGGCCGCCAAAGGCGGCGGCCAGGTCGAGGCCGTAGAAGTGGCCATCGGCGGTGTGCGTCGTGTGGTCGGCTATGCCCTGGGCGGCGCCCTGGTAGACCTTCCAAGTGGGTTGGCCAGCGGCAAAAATGGGCTCAAAGATGCAGCTTCGGTTGGGTTGCTCAAAGTCGCACACCTTTTTGCCGGCTTCCAGTTGAAAAGGGTGGCACTCGCCTTCTCGCACGACTATGTCATCAAGTGAGAGGACGGCTGCAAAACCAAAAAGTTTATTAGAACTTTGCACTGTAAAAGTACCGATTAGCGGCTTTTTAACACTGCTTTTGTTACCATTTTGAAGCAGAGCTGTAAAGGTGAATTTACTGTAGGTGTCGTTTGGAGTGATAGTGAAGATGGCTGGTGGCAAACGAAAATACAAAGATGATAAAGATTAACAGAAATTTTTTTTGAGTATTCTTAAACCCCCCCCCCTCCCCACAACCTTGTCGCCAGACGTCCTCATTGCCGCCAAAACCGCTGAAGACGGGCTCCTGCCGAAGGTTGTTAGCGCTGTCCACCCGGTTCATGGTCAGCAAAAAGCTCGAGGGCCCATTTGCGTAGAAGTAGTAGTAGAAGGAGAAGCAGAGAGATCGACTGCCTGGAGGAAAGGGATTCTCGGCGTACATGGTGCTCTTCACCGCGTCGTTCCGGTAGCTGCCCTGGGCGTAGACTATTTTGCCGTACCGCGAGCCGGTGGTGTGGTCGGCCCAGGGGAAGAAGGTCGTCTTGAAGATGATGCTCGACGGACTGGTCACCTGGAAGTCGCTCGACCGCCAGTTGCACAGATTGCCCCGCTCAAAGTCGCAGTTCAGCGTCTTTGAGGGGGAAATGGTGGCAACGGTCTTTGCAGTGGTAGTTGCTGGTTTGCTGGTGGTTGACCCGCCACTGCTGTGGCCACCGCACACCCTCAGGTTGGTGGTGCTGTAGACGACGTCGCGTACCTAGTAAAGGTAAAAAAAAATGGTTGATGTTTACTTCCGGTCCAGGTAGGTAAACTGGTTCGGTGGGTGCCGTACTTACTCCCAGGTAGGTGCCGGCGTTTGCCGAGCTGGCCAACAGTGACAGGCGGTAGGCGGAGGCGTCGCTCGAGAGCGTTTTTGGTGCTGCTACAAACACCTTCACATCAGTCCAGGCCCAGTAGCCGATTTTAGTGCTGTCCTTGAAGCTCCACAGTACGGTGCGGTTTCCGGACAGGTCAATTTGATTTAGTGTAAGCTGATTTTGACCGGGAACAATTGAAAAAAGCGGAGAGTTAGTATAGTGAAAAAATAATAATAAAAGGTGACTTCTAAGAAAACTCTACCGAATCAGTGTCCAGCGACATGGAGAAGACCTTGTAGCTGAAGGTGACACAGGCGCCCAGCGCCGGCGCGTCCACCACCTCACTCAGCAGCTCCATGCTTCCGTGGCTTGAAGTGGTAACTTCAGTAAAATCAGTGTACAGCACATTTCGGTAGGTAATCAGCGGCGTCCTAGTCTTCAGCTTGCTTGGGTCAAGGACGCGGCCAAGGCCCAGGCCCCAGAGAAGCGAGCTCTTCGTGGTCTCCGCCTTCCAGCCGCAGAGATCAGTCGCAAAGCTAGTGAAGTTATCAAATGTTAAAAAAGTATCATCAGGTCAATTGATCTATGATTTTAACTTTTCAAATTAGGAATAAAAAACCGGTTCACCTACCTGCAGGTAATTGGCGGATCGCACTGGAACGGCGTCAGCGAGATGTCGTCAATCTCAATCTTAGCAGGCGATGTGCCGTGCATCTCCGCCTCCCAGTTCAAGGTGATCGGTTCGGAGGTGAAGAGCACCGTCTGCTGCACTCTGATCCACTCGCTCAACAGGTGGGTGTCATTTGAGTGCCAAAGGACGCGATCAGTTCGACTGCTTCCTGCTGAGGGATAGTGCTCGTACAGGCGCAGACTGATGCTCTCGTCCCCGCGTAAAAAGTAAAATTTCAGGCACTGCGTCTGCAGGTTGGCCATCTTTGGGCTGGTCAGCGTCACCTTGTTCCCAGGGTCGCGCAGGCCGGCCCACATCACGTGGCCGTACATGGTGTGCGTCGTGTGATCTGCCGCCGTGATTGAGTGGTTATAAAAGCGCAGTTTTTTATGTTTAAAAAAGGAGTGTTTATGAAAAATTTTAAAATAGTTTTTGACTGCACTGCACTGTTTTCCTACCGTTCCGATTATAGCCTATAGCACTGGAGCCGGGAACGAGGTAGAAGGCGGCGTCATCAGTGTTGCTCGCCGTGCTGAAACCGCACGGCCCGTTCTCAAAGGTGCAGATGTTGGTGGGACAGGGCCCGCTGGCCAGTGTGAAGTTCTTCACGGCAATAAAACCGGCTGAATCCTTTGAAGCGTAGGCGCTTAGGATAATCTAATTCCAAAACAAAAACAAAACAAAACAAAACAAAACAAAACAAAACAAAACAAAACATGTGACGAGGAGGAGGTTAAGAAGAGGAGGAGGTACTGAAGTTAAATGGTCCATCTCCTTCCTACCTTGTACGATCCTCGCCCGTCAATCTGCGCCTCTGCTCGCTTCCAGCCGTCAAAGTCGACGCCGGCCGTTGACCAGATGAGGACGGTGTTTTTGGTGTTGTTTTGGGCTTGGTCGGAAAGGGCCACGTCGAGACTATTCTCTCTGGTTGAATCCATCAGAAAGTAGTAGTTGAAGGAGAAGCAAGAAACGTTTGAATTCGCAGTGTTAAACTGTGGCGATGTGAGGTTGAACCGGTGTGAGCTGGAGCCGGTAAAGTTGACCTGCAGCGGGTAGGTGCTGGCATCTAATTATGGCAGGTAAAAATGATTTGTTTTTTATTAGTAAGGGTTAGTGGCAAAACATTGGGAAATAAAATGGTTTTGTTTGCAGGTAGTGTCTGAAGACTACTTACCGCTGTCCTCATACTCTGGGCCGTCCTTTTTCAGCTGACTAAAGGACGGCGTCACCCAGTACCACTGGTTGGTGGCCAGGCCGGCCCATCCGGGGCAGTTTTTCGTTTGAAAGTTACAACCCAAATTGTCTGCAGAAAAAGGTGAAAATCACTGTGATTAATTGAGGTTAAAAAAATGTTTTTGCTTACTAAACGAGGAAGATGGAGGATTGGAATGGAATGGATTGCCGCGAATTATTTGCGAAATTTGTGGCCATGGGTCCATGCTCAGGTCATCATCATCCTCAACTAGAGAACTGTAATTCCTTAATTCTCGTGTCGTTTTGCTTATAAATGAAGCATCTTTAGCAGATGTGGTTGACCTGAGGGAAACGGCTAACAGGGCACTCAACAACACCAGAAACGCCGGTGTCAGGTGCCTGAGACGCCTCATTTTAAAAGTTTAAGTGAAAAAACAATCAGAAAATATTAGTGAAAATGAAACGGTTAACTTGAAAAAAAAGAAAAAAGGAAAAAGTTTGTTCCAACTGCTGTGGACAACTAAAATTTGAGCGGTTTTAAACTCAAATTAAACTTAAATGACCATTTTAATTAAAAACAGATAGCCATTTAAAATCACCTCCGTCAGATAAAGTGATGATGATGACATTGCAGTATTCTGATATCGACCAGTTGATCTATCACGCAGTTTCACTTGGAGGCGGTAAAGTAGCTACAAACCTACATTATCTAATTAGTCCAGTCACACACAGTGCAAGAGTGATTGCAATTGTCTGCTGATTGCAAACAACTGTCCAGAACTTGCCCAAGCATCCCAGAGTCCACCTAGGGCGTTTTACTACTGATTAAACTATGATACACTATTTTTGTTGTTTTCTATCTAATTGTTGCTCAATGTGCATCAACACTGCTCCAGCAAGGGACCACCAGTTAAGCACGCAGTTTCAGTGATTAGTCACACGTTACCAGATTTTTAAACGTGTCAAAATCGTTTTCATGTAAAAACCTGGTTTGTCGCTGAGGTGGCTAGCGAATGTGAAATGAAATGCGGCAAGAGTGCAGTTAACTTTTGCAATCTTTTTAGCTAATCAAAAGTATTCAGTAGTTAAGCACCGTTGCAACCTAGACCCAAAATGTAAAGGAATTTTTTGTGGATTTCCTAGCTAATCAACCGAGCTTTACTGTGTATCGTTCTTCGGCCGTTTATCAGTAGCCGTCACAGCTATAGAGGATTGTCTTTCTGTGGCTAACAAGAGTTCAACCGGTGGCTGTTTGCCTAACGTTTTTGTTTTGAAAACATCAATTGTGGGTACAAGAGAGAAAGTGCTTTTAATTACCAACATCATTTTCTGCAGCACAGTGCATCACTGGTTAAACGGGTGAAAGCACTGGCAGTCAGACAGAGGAGGCTTTGCATAAACACTGGTGACACTTGGAAAAAGAGAACGGTAGCCACTTTTAGGTTGTGCAAATCCCAATCATCAACTGGTGAATCATCGATGTGGCTGCTTTTTCACAGCCAACGGTACCACTGCCTGTTGCGAATGCTTTCCCCCGCCCTGATGATGTCACTTTATCTGCATTCCATGGGCACTCTTCGGCTGCTATCCTGTGGAGCTCAAATCACCGAGCTACCAGTTCTGCGCACTGAGCACCATCAAACTGCCGCACCCTTGAGCAGCAGAAATCGCTCGACACAGCCGAGGCAGAGGACAGAAAAAGAAGAGGATAACTGGCCCTTGTCTCTAGAGAGATAGCCTGCAACGTCTTTCTTCCTGTCCTTTCAGCCATTTATGTGTGATCAGTTCAGTTTGTTTGACTAGTGAGATTGGACTGGATTTGAGGAAGCACTTCAGTTCAGTTGTGCTACTCACTCAGCTTATCTCAAATCAGTCTATTTGCGTATTGGTGATTTTCATCTTGCGAGTTGTACAAATTGGGTTTCAATCGCACACCGGCCACCATTTTTTACTATCGTTAAAGAAGAGTGACTGACCAGTCCGGCGAAAATGTCTTCGGTATGTATCAGCATCTCAGCTTACCAATGCGCTATTGAACTGCTACTCTAAACTGTTAATTTTTTATTGTTCACTTACAAGAATGAACCAGAGCAAGATTACGAACAGTTGAAACAACATCACTTAAAGAAAAAAACACTCTTCAAAGATGAAAAATTTCCTAACAATGACTACTTCATTTACGACCTTGGCGTATCACCAAGGGACTTAAAATGGAAGCGTCCTGGAAACATTGTCAAAAAGCCAAAGTTTTTTAGCGATGGAGCACAGCGGTTTGACGTGCAGCAAGGCCAGATTGGAGATTGCTGGCTGCTGGCAGGTAATTTCAGTTTACAGTTCATGTTACATTAATAATTGACACCTTTTACTCATCCAAAAACAGCTGTCGCAAACTTGACTCTTCACAAGGAGTACCTGGAGCACGTCGTGCCTAGTGGCCAAAGCTTTGAGAAAGGCGACTATGCAGGTATACTCCTTGCTGTTTTGCATTAATTTATTCAACACTGACTAACTTTGCTTGTTTTGTTATTAGGCATCTTCCACTTTCGCTTTTGGCAGTACGGCAAGTGGGTTGATGTGGTCATCGATGATCGTCTTCCCACTGCAAAGGGCCAACTGGTGTTGATGCACTCGGCGGAGAACAATGAATTCTGGTCGGCGCTGCTGGAGAAGGCCTACGCCAAACTGCACGGCAGCTACAAAGCTCTGGTTGGAGGTCACACAGCAGAAGCAATGGAGGATTTCACAGGCGGCCTTTCAGAGCACTATCTAGTTCAGGGGGAAAGCTGTCCAGCAAACCTGTTCAGCATTCTGCAGACTGCCTACCATCGTGGCTCTTTTATCGGATGCGAAATTAACGCCAAAGCAACTTACCAGCAGCGTGTTGCTTTGCAATTGAAAGGCCTTTTTGATCAACACGCCTACTCGATTACTTCGGTGAAACAGGTGGTGCAGATCAACCGCTCAGAAGAGCAGCAGGACTTTGAGAACACCATTAAACTAATTCGAATTCGCAATCCATGGGGCGATGAAAAGGAGTGGAATGGCCCTTGGAGTGACAGGTAAGATTTAAGATTTTCCTCCTTTTCAAATGGTCTAAACTAACAGTACTGTTTAATTTTAGATCAGCTGAGTGGGCCAGTGTGAGCTCGGCAGACAAGAAGCGGCTTGGCCTTTCAATTGCCTCTGATGGAGAGTTCTGGATGTCATTTGAGGATTTTAAACGGTACTTTGACGACGTTGAGGTCACCAACTTGTCTCCTGACCAACTGGAGGATAAAATCAGCACTCGTCGATGGGAGGAAAAGTGCTTCGAAGGTCAGTGGGTTTCCGGTGTGAGCGCTGGTGGTAGCCGCAAGTTTCGCGACACCTTCTTCATGAATCCGCAGTACATTGTCACGTTGAATGACCCGGATGAAGACGACGACGACGACCTGTGCACCTTTGTGGTGTCAGTAATGCAGGAGTATACCCGTAAAAAGGGTCTCGAAAACTTGAAAATTGGGTTTTCTATTTACAAAGTGAAGGAGTCACTTGCAGTTAGGTTAGTTTTGTGAAAAATGTTTGTCGACGCAACTAAAATTTCTCTATTCTTTCTTTACTCAAGCCAATCAAAGCCTGGCGCTCAAATTTTTGACGCCAAGTTTTTCCGACAAAACAATCTAGTGGCCGAATCAGAGCAGGTTTATCGTCGTGGAATCTGTGAGCGCTTTCGTTTGAAGCCGGGTAAGCAAAAACAGTGTCATTTGAAAATAGCTCACTTGATCTAATTACTTTTTTGTGCTGACCAACAGGTCGATACTGCATTGTACCTTCCACTTATGAGCCTCATCAAGAAAGAGAATTCATGATTAGATGCTTCACTGAGAAGGCAGTTAAGAGTACTCGCAAAAGCGGCAATTCGCTCATTTCAATGACGAGCAACATGAAAAATCTCTCTTTGTACGATAGCATTGACTTGGCCGACGACAAGGAGAGCTCAGTGGAAGACGGCACTCCTTTGGGCAAAGATTCGCACTTTTGGGATCACTTTATTTGGTCAAAAGTGGACAAGGACGATGGCGAGTACAAGTTTGTACGAGGCGAGCTCAAGGCCACTCGGGCTAAGGCTAATCAGTGCCAGTACTGCAAACTGTGGTTCGCGTCGACTTACTTCTTCAATCACTTTAAGCACTGCGTCTTTGACACTAACCGAGCTGCTGAGTTTGCTCGAGCCAAAATGCGATGGAGCCAGTTTAGAGAGAGCGTCACCGAAGATATAAACTTTTTCTTTGCCACTCATCCTGATCCAGTAAAGGGCAGTCTTTATCGATGTCAGGCACCAATGTGCGGTACTTGGGCAAAAGATCTGCAGACTATGAAGGAGCACATTTGGATGGCGCACACCAATGAGAAGCCGTACCGGTGCACTGAATGTGCTAGTGTTGGCAAGATCTACAAGTACAATAAGTGGGCAAATCTTGATTTGCACATCAAATCGCTTCACATGCCAAATGAAGCCTAATTCAGCAGCACCTGATCACAAGTGAGCATGTGAATTACTTTTTTGAACTAAAAAGTTTTCTTACTTTAGTGGTGCAACTCAGCAGATATTCTTGACTTTGCTTATGCTTTGTTTTCTTTTATCTAACATTTATCTAACTATCCCTGCAATTTTGCTATACTTTTTGTGAACAATAAATAAAGATATGTGCTCTAAACTGAAGGTCGTTTTAATTTAATCTTTAATGAAAGTTGATTTGAGATGTTCAGAAAATGTTATTTGCTCAGAAAATGAATGCTAACAAGCTCTTATTCAATTTAGTTGTTTTCGTGTTTTGAAAACATCTAACAAAAAATGAAAAACGCAGTCTGTTATTATGAAAATGTTTTTTAGATATGAAAGTTTGTTTCACAAATGTCCACTTTTAAGCTAGGATCCTGGTGCCACATTCGCGGTTTTGCCGAACCGATTCGCTATCTCCTTCTTTACTGTGATGTTCCTTTTGAAGACTATCGTTTTACTTTTGGCGACACCGGACCGACTGATGTACGGAAAATGTTTCTTCTAAAACGATTTCAACTCAATTTTGACTTTCCCAGTTTTCCATTCCTCATTGACGGGCAATGCAAGATTACTAAGGTAAAGTTCAGTTTTGTTGTTTTTTTGCTTATAAATAAATCGATTCATTTTGTTTTTGCAGAGCACAGCTATTTTAAAATACCTTGCCCAAAAGTACGGTCTAAATGCGGCAAACACTGAAGAGACGGCAGTTGAAGAGATGCTCGAGGGAGTAATCACCGATGTGCGCTATCACTTTATTGCCACCATTTACTTTCAAAACTTCTCCAGTAAAGAGGAGCTTGAGCACAAACTCCACTTTTACTTTTCCAGCATTTTGGCAGACTTTGAAAAGTGGATCAGCGATAAACTGTGGCTGCTCAGTCAACAAAAGCCTTCTTATGTGGACTTTATGGCTTACGAAGTGCTTGATTGGTATCGGACCTTTCTGCACCGGAAGGACGTTTTTGCCGCTTTTCCCCAAATGTCCGCCTACATGAGCCGCTTTGAGGCGTTGCCTCGTCTTCAGGCGTACCTGTTGTCAGACACCCACCTGGACGCATACTGTGTCAATCCCTTTGTGGCTAGAACGGAAATCAGACATCGACTGAAACAAATTATTTGAAGTGAAGGAGGAGGAGGAGTAGAACACAATCAGCACAATCAGTCATTTATTTTGAAAGAAATAAAAACGAATATTTTGACAGACCAATCAGACAATAAATCATCAAATCAGCAAATCGTTTTCAGACTGTGTTGTGTTATTCAATCATAAAATGTCTGCTGCTGTTGCTGCCGCCATCGTTTGTCGTCAAAATAATGATAGCGGAAAGATAAATTAAATTATCGACTGAAAAATGTTAAATGGCAGTAGTGGTGGTGGCAAGTAGTGTCAGGCCATATTTGTCTTTAGTTGAGACAGTTTTCACAACATCGTGTCGCAAGTCGTATTTGCGTGGGTCGTCACAAACGGAGAAGGAAAAAGAAGAGGAGGAGGAAATGCCTTTGGTTAGCTTAGCTTAGCTGCAGCGGCGGTCGATGCCCGCTGTGAGAGAGATCACTGATCTCCTTTTGGAGACATGACTCATTCGCTAAGATGAGAGAGACAGTGTTGCTGTCAGCTAGCCCAAATGTTATTTTTTAAGTAATAGTAGTAGTTTCCTCTTTCTCTTCATTCGTTCATTCTTTCAGTGCCCACTACCTTTTCGTTTTCAAACATGCAGTTTCGCTGCCCATCCTCTACTGCAGCTATTTAGTCGCCGGTTGAAGTAGTACTGAGCCGTCATTTGCCGCTTCTTTCTTTGCCGGCCGGCTTCTTTAAACTGACAACACTAACTTTTGCTTTGCTGAAAATGGCTGACAAGATTAAACTTGGCTACTGGGACATTAAGGGCTTCGCTGAGCCCATCCGCCTGCTGCTGCGCTACTGCGAGGTTCCCTTCGATGAGGTCCGCTACGGCTACGGAACGGGCGAGGAGTTTCCCACTCGAAAAGAGTGGCTCGACCAGAAGCACACTCTGGGACTGGCCTTTCCCAATCTGCCCTGGCTTCAGGATGGCTCCTTTCGTCTGACTCAGGTAACTAACACTGCTTCCATAAATTTTAACACACAACTTTACCACCTTTTTGTTGCAGAGTGTGGCCATTCTAAAGTATCTCGCTCGCAAGCACGCCAGCGGAAAGCTGATAGCCAACGACGCCGACGGCCTGGCCGCCCAGGCCACCGAGGAGATGCTAGAGGGGCAGCTGGTGGACATTCGAAATCGGCTGATCATCACCCTCTACGAGAAGAACTGCCCCACCGATGAGGACTTTGAAGCGCAGCTGGAGCTGACCCGGCAGTCGCTGGCCCTTTGGCTGGCGCAGCTGGAAAGCTGGCTCGGCGAACAGCAGTGGTTCACCGGCGATCGCCTCAGTTACGTGGACTTTCTCGCCTTTGAGTATCTCGATTGGTACCGGGTTTTTGTGCAGGTGGACTGCCTGGAGAAGTTTCCTCTGATGGCCGCGTACATGGGCCGTTTTGAGGAGCTGCCGCCGCTCAAGGAGTACCTCGCCTCGGAGCAGCGCAAAAACGGCCACTGTCTGAGTCCGTTTGCCAAGTTGGGGTACTGAAGAAGAAAACGATTTATTTGCTGCCTTTCAAATAATTTTGTGTGTTTCTGATTTTTCTAAATAAAGTGTATTGTTCAAAGTTTTAGAAAACAGAGCGTTATGATGACGGGCATAAAGGGCAAAGCAGTTTAGCAGAAAAAGCTGTGTCACATTGATTGCAACACGTCTTCTAGTCTGCAATGTCTACCAAAAGTCTACAAAACAAATCTGGGCGCTTCTGCTCTTCCAGATGGCTTCTGAAGGACTTTCCTTTTTTCATCGCCATCCTCTTCCTCGCCACCCTCAACGTCTTTTACCTCTTCCTCTTCGCCAGTTTCTACATCAAACGCTTTCACTTCTCACTGTTTATACTATCGCAGCTCATTTACATTGCACAGTTTGCCCTGCACCTGAACGCTCACTACTCTGACCCGGGCAAGCGGTTTCCGGCAACCAGAGGAGGCGAAGAAGAGGAGCAAGCGATTGAAGGCAAGTGGCAAAAGGCTACCCCGAAAACTCATCAATTTAACACTTATCATTTCTCAACTTTTAGAGTTTTTACCATCTGCTAAAAGTGGTCAAAAGAAAAGTGACGACAGCAGTTGCCACTACTGCAGTGAGTGCCACCTCTACCGGCCTCTGGAGTGCACCCACTGCTCCACCTGCAATGCCTGCATCCCCTCACTCGACCATCACTGTCTGTGGATTGGCAACTGCGTTGGCCGGCACAATCTAACTCAGTTTTACCTCTTTCTCCTCTTTCTCATCCTCTGGGTGCTCTTCTTCTGTGGCTCGTGCTGGGCTTGGGCCTTCCTAGGTAGTACACAGGCTATTAGTGCCCGTCTTTAACAGTTTTTAACAAATGCAACTTTTTCCCTTTTTAGAAGCATTAAAGGATGCAAATGCCATTAAAGACCGTTCTAACAGCTCGACACCGTTATCAGTCACTAACTACTTGACTTTGTAAAGCATTTTATTACAACAACATCTGGATCATGATTAAAACTTTCTTAAGCCAAACGTTTATTTTTTTATTTGCTAGGCGGCTCATAGGCGAGCTGTGCGACGCCGACAAAAGTGCCACTTTCGTTCTGAAGAGTCAGCGTCTGCAGGGCCAGCTGCTCGGCTTGCCCAAAGGTGAGAACCGACCCACCGACAAATGAGGTCAGGTGCTGGTCCCAGATCTCAATGACGACATTGCTGGAGAGGCTGTAAAGTGCAGTCGATGGCTCCAGAGCGGTGTTGGGAAACTTGGGGTTGTCAGTGATGGTAGCGTCCACTGCACTGACCTCAAAGTAAATGGTGTCCACTAGCTGCTCAGCATCTAGCGGCAACTGAAATTGTTTAGTTTTGGAAAAGCAAGTTATTAGCTGTTTATAGTAGTGAATGTTTGTTTCAATCGTACCGTAATCTTTGCACGAGGATTGATGATGTAAATTTTAAGCTTGGCTGGAAACTTATGAACGAGAAACACCTGTGGAACACTGATCGTTCCCATATAACCTGAGTCAGTGTTGGAAAAGGTGTCAACAGCAGCAGCAGAAGCAAATGCAAACAGGCACACCGTAGTCAGGCAAAGAATGGACTTCATTTTAATTTGTAAGTTGTTTTTGTTTTTTACTTTTTTAAATATTAGTTTCTTTGTCATTTGTTTGCAAAATGATTTTTACACAAGCAAACTACATTTATACTCAAAAATAAAAGTTGCTAAAAAGTTGTAAGCATTTTGGAAACTGCACGTAACTAGTTGTTTAGGTAAACTTTAAATTTCTATTTATCTAAAAGTGTTTCATCTATATAAAAACCATCATTACTAATAAAACACTTAATTGCTGTGCTTCTGTAACATCTGCTCGGTCTCAACAGGTGTGCTTTTGTGCCAGGCACATAATTAGTCATCATTTTTGTAAATTGAACTCTCAAAAAACCAAATGAACAAAATTTATCTTATCAGAGCACTTACAACTTGTAAAACAGTGTTTTAATATCATTAACTTGTAGTTTATTGAGCTACTGTGTGTTAGCATATGATTCACACTTTTTGATGACTAATTTCAAAATTAAACAGGGTTTGTTTGCTTTTGTTTATCAAATTGAGTATTTTAAAATCTACGTTTTTGCTTTAATTATGTATTTGACAATCGGTCACTCGCAGTTTGCCAAAACACAAGTTCAAATCACATTTTCTCTGAGTCACACTTTGAGTATAAATACTTGCAGTCAATTTGGCTGAAAATCATCATCCAAAACTCAAAACCTTCAAGTAATCCAAACTAAACAACAAAAACAACTAAAAATCAAAATGAAGTTCATCATTTGCCTGGCTTCTCTCCTTGCACTTGCCTCTGCTGCAGTCATCTCACCAGGTGCTGACTCTGAAAAACTGGGACTGATCAGAGTGCCACAGGCAACGCTGCTCAAGGAAGCCAAAGCTCAGCTGAGAATCTACGTCATTGTTCCTCGAAGTGGTGAAAAGCTAAAGGTAAGTTTTTTAATTTATCACTGCTACAACTAAACTGTCAAGTATTAACTGACTTTTCTAATTTTTAGCTGCCAATCGATTCTGTCCAACTTTCCAAAGCTAGTTACGTTGAGGTGAGCCAGAACACATCGGCCATCACTACCAACCCTCAATTTCCGCACACCGGACTCGGTCCATCGAATGACTTTTTCAGCCTGTCCAGCAATGTTGTTGTAGAGATTTGGGACGAGCAGGTCGTTGAAAAGTTTGTCGGCGGATCTATTCTCACGCTGAAGCAGATTGCTCAGAATCCCATTCAAACTTTGGCCCTTCAGGATTCAACTGGTCTCTTCACCGGGACTGCTAATGTTGTCTACAAGAACTAGCTGACAGAAACTATTTTTTACATTTACTTCTTTGATATGGCTATACTTTTACTTCTAATAAAGCGCTTTTAAAAACTAAAAATTTTAATTTTTTAAGTGAGAAAAAAGGTTTTAATTAAATTTAACTTAACACTTGTAATTAATTTGTTTTCTAAACTTTTATCACTTTGCATATAAAAAACTGTTTTTAATTTATTAGGCAATGTCAGTTTTAGTAATTTCTTTTGTTAGAGGTAATTGATGTCATCATGTGATTAATGATCAGTATAAATATTCACACAAAAAAAATAAAAATCAACTCACTTTCTAAATTACTAAAAACTACAAAATGAAGTTTACCATTTGTTTTTTTTCTACTGCCTGTACTCTGGCCCTTGTGGCCGCAACTAACAATGACACTTTGGTTAATTTCAAAGTCAGCTCTGCTAAACTTAAAGAAGCCATTGAATCAATTTTGAAAGTGTACATCGTTGACGCTCCAGTTACTCTTGAGGTAAATTATTAATAAATTCTCTACTTTTGGTTCAATTAAACTCTGTATCTTTATTTTTTTGTTTGTCAGTTGCTGCCCCTAAATGCGACTAAACTTCGTCATCTGAACACTCTTAGAAAAAGTTTGTAAATATATTATCCCGTCTTTCAAGTGGTAAATCTATTTCCAAAAACATAGAAAACGAAAATATATTTTCTTATGATATATTGGAAATATATTATCCCGTTTTTCAAGTGGTAAATCTACGTCCGAAATCATACAAAAAGAAATACACTTTCAAAATAAGAAAATTTATTTTTAGATATTTAGTTAAAAAAATTTACAATAACAGAACTAAACAAGCCTCATCTTCTTTACGTTTTGAGAATGATCCTTTTTGTTTCTCTTCATTGCTTGGCTTACAAGAGGTTTGCGAAGAGGAACATCTTCTCGGTCTTGGTCATTTTTACCTTTATATGAATAATCCAAGCGTTTTGATAACTTGTTGAAAAAGAAGTCCTAAAAATAAGAATTAAACAAATGATATTGTAATTTTTATATACAATTACCATAAAAGTTGGACGTTTTGTTGAAGTGTTGGCTTTAGGATTATTAAGATTTTCTTGTTGATGCAGGAATTGAAACTCTGAATATTTTATCACAAGTTGAGGGAATTGAATGGCTACACTTGCGGACAAATGATGACGCTCTGTAGAATGCATCATTCTTGTTTGCTTTGGTTTTTGTTTAGTTGAGTAGAAAATTTCAAGTTGGGTAACACAAAAATCAGCAAGATAGTTGATGTTAGTATTAAAATCTTTCCAGTTTGTAGTGTCCAACTTTTCTTCATACCAAGTTAAAAATGGGGAATTGACGAATAGTAGCTTTATGTTAAACTGAGAACAATCAAAGAAAAAATTTTTAAACTGATTTTCTGTGTGCACCCGCACAATCCATTTGGGAAGATCTTGATCCTGAAGATTAGCTTGATCATTTGAGTTTTCTATAAATAATTATCTAGTTAGTAAAATAAAATGCAAGTGTAAAAACATACCTTTAAAAACAAGATTGTCAGAATACAGGTCTGCATCTGCATTTTGAGAATTTGGTGAAAAACTTTGAGAATAATGATCAACATTAGAAAAATTGTCTTGATTGAATGAGTAATTTTTTGAAACTTGATCTACACTAGTGTATTGTGGGCTCAACAATGAAAATGAATTAGATGGCGACTCTTTCACGTTAGGATAAGTCGAATTAGTAGCTTTAGATTTAGCGGATTGCTCCAACAAAGATGACAACTCGCACGAGTTAAGAAAATTTGGATATGTAGCTTTAGTTTCCGCAGACCGCTCCAACATAGATGTCGATTTGCCTAGTTTAGGTAAACTCGAATAAGTAGCTTTAGTTTCAGTGGATCGGGTCAACAAAGGTGGCGACTGGCCAGAGTTAAGAAAATTTGGATAAGTAGCTTTAGTTTCAGTAGACCGCTCCAAAAGCAAAAGTCTATCCATAATCGCTTTAAGCGTTGCTGTCAAATCTAGAAAAAACTTTAGTTAAAACAGGAAAACAAACACTTAGATTACCTGGTGGGTGAGACATCTTGAAAGAAAAAAGATCTTCAGATGAAGAAAATTGTCTTCAAATGGAGAGAAGTTTTGGCGATGAGGCAACGTGTGAAACTTGTCGAGAAAACGCAAACATTGAGCTAGCAGAAAAAGCGTGCTTTCTGAAAACTGTTCATAAACAACGTTACGCCGTGTTTTTGCGGCTGTGAATATTTCCCGAAACTAATTTTTTTAAAATGTGTTTTCTAAAAAGTCAATTTAAAAAATATATTTTTTAAAAATGGTAAATGAGTTTACCAAACACAGTTTTTTTGTAAATACGCTACCCACCATTTCTAAGAGTTAACTACTTTGAGTACGAGCTACCGCCGACAATTAAAACAGCCCATCCGACCTGGGCAATCACCGACGGTTTGCCGAGCACCTTCAACGCTTCTTCAGAAATGGTGGTCGAAATTTGGCAACGATTGTCAGACGAAGCAGGGCTTTATGTAGGAGGCACCCAGTTCACTGTGGGCACCTTGCTCAAGTACCCGGCTCACTTTAATCGAAGCATTGAAAATCCCCACAATTCGAAAAACAATAGAATTGTAGGCACTTTCTTCTTTGAGTGGCATGCTTCTAAATAACTGTAAGATATTTCTAAACCAATGTATTTGTTTTAAAACATCTTTTTATCTATCCACATGATTTAATAAAAAAGTTTTTGTCGGCGTTTTAAATGTACTTTTTCATTGATTTTAAAAAGTTTTTTGAGTTGCATCAAGCAGAAATGTTAGTTGAATTCAATTAAAAGCTTTGTGGTTAAAAAACAGTAAAACGCATTTATCAGATCGTCAATTGGTCTCCGATTTGACCTTTGCGACCTCAGAGGTAGATGACAAAGGCAGATTAGATGGGATAAAACCGTTTACTTTCCACTGTTCCTGTTTGAATTGTGTGTGCGTATGATTTATTGTAATGTTTTGCTGACAGGTTTTTGCGCATTTTTCTCTTCCTCTTTGATGTTAATTTCTCTTTTTTTGTTAATCCTGAAATACCGATCTTTGCAAAATTTTTTATTAAGCTACGTTTTATATATTGACAAACAAGTCGAGAGTATGCAACAATTATTTGCAATGCAATTTTTGCTTGTTTAAACTTCCTTTACTTTGTAAACATGTATAAGATGTAATCATGCGGTTAAAAGTCAGTATAAATATTCACACAATAAGGGTTTCAAACTCAACTAATTTTATAAACCATTAAAAACTACAAAATGAAGTTAACCATTTTCTTTTTTGTCACTGTCTGCGCTTTGGTTTTTGTGGGAGCCAAAAATGACACTTTGGTCAATTTCAAAGTCAGCTCTGCTCAACTTGAAGAGGCCATTGAAGCAATTTTAATAGTGTACGTCCTTGACCCTCCAGTTCCTCTCAAGGTAAATTATTAACGAGTTTTCTACTTTTGCTTCGTTTAAAATTTGTACTATCATTGTTTCTGTTATTTGGCAGTTGTTGCCCTTAGACTCGACTAAACTTCATCATGTAAACTACTTTAAGTACGAACTACCACCTACAGATGAAACTGACAATCCAACCTGGGCAATCACCGACGGTTTGCCTGGCACCTTCAACGCCTCCTCAGAGCTAGTGGTCGAAATTTGGTCACGAGATTCAGACTATGAAATGGGTTATGTAGGCGGAACCGTATTTACTGTGGCCACCTTGTTCAAATACCCAGAACATTTTAATAGAAGCATTGAGAATGAAAACAACGGTACTTCAGGTACCTTCTTCTTCGAGTGGCATACTCCTAAATAACTGTAAGATATCTCAACTAATGTAACTGTTTTGAGACATCTTTTTATCTACCACATGATTTAATTAAAAAGTTTTTGTCGTTATTTTAGATTGTACTGTTTTCATTAATCTAATAAATTTTTTTTGAATTACATCAACTTGCTGTAAACTTGACTCCAATTAACTAAAAACTTAAAGCTTGGTAGTTAAACAAAATAATAAAACGCATTCATCAGATCATCAATTCCCCTCCGTTTTGACATGTTTGGCCAGGTGCTGAAACAGCTCCATACCTAGCTCCGGTCTGACAAAGCGTATCTTCTTCCACCCTTCAGTGGCCATCACCGCCTCTGGCTGGCGGACAATGAAGTTGATGCATTTTAGCCGGAGGTCAGCGGCAGTGTGCAGGTCGGCGAGAAGGAGCAGGCCGGCGACGGTGTCTGCCGCCAGCACACTTACCAGGTAGTCCTCGCAAATGTCCTTCAAGGCGTCCACTTGGTACTGCAAATGGAAAAAAATAAAGTTTTTATTTACAACAAAGTTTTTTTAAATCGTCAGTACCTTATCAGAAGCGGCGAGGAGCTGTTCGGCAAAGGTTTCCATCGGCGGGACCTTGCCCGTGTAGAGGAAGGTGAGCAGCTGCTCCATTGTGTCGTAGTCAAAGTCGGTGATCTCCACCACACCGCTCTTTCTCTCCGCAGTGTCATTTTCGAACATAGCGCTGAAAATGGGCGAACTGGCCGCCAGAATGGCCATGTGCGCCTTCAGCTCTTGAGATTGTTCCCCTTGGTGATGAATGTGACCTTCCTGAGAAGCTTCCCCGACAAACTTCAGCGTCACATCGGTCAGCTTCTCCCCGGCAAGCAGAGCCCCCAACGACGAAGCTATTCTGGGTATTGTTAGTGACTCAAAGCGGACGTAATCTTGCTCAAATATTTTTACCTGCAATGTGTTTAGTGTTAGGACAAGAGTTTTAAAGTTGTCGTACGGCAAACAGTGCACACAAGTTTTACTTTACTTTACAGACAACCCGCAGTCTTCCATCTCGGTGAAAAAACTTATTCTGGCCATCCAGCAGGTAGTCTCGCAGAATGTTGTACTGCCAGTTCAGCCTCATCACCCACTTGGAAGACTGCTTGAAGAAAGCGGCCTTTCCCTCTAAGGTAGTGTTTAAAAGGAAAATGGTTAAAACAAAGGTTTTTCTGTTTGTATCGAATTTTGGAGCATTCACCTTGAATGTCACACTCCTGCTTGTCAACGTTCAGCAGCGACAGTGAGTAGGTGAGCTGAAGGTGCTTCTCTCGATCCGTCGACTTGAGGTACAGGTAGAGGAGGGTGTGCGAGTTGCTCCAGAAGGCGTTGGAGCCTCGAGGGTGAAGGGCAAGGAAGAGCCGGGTGTTCTGCGGCGCAATGAAGGTGGGTGAATCGTAACGAGTCTGATCCAGCCGTTCAAAGTCCTCCACCGCCCAGACGAAGGAGGTCAGACTGCGGCCGCCGGCGGTGCTAAATCGCTGGCCGCCGTTGCTCTCAATTGGGCTGCTTTCACTGGTGGCCATGTTTGTGGTGGTGGTGGCCAAGTGAAATTTAGGTTGACAGAAGTCACAACACACAGCTGACCGTAAAATGGACCGTAATCTCGACAGAGTGTGCAATGTGTGGGAATAGCACACAGACACAAACACAGAGCAAAGACGCAATACAGGCAATCAGAATCAGAGTGAAGTGGAGAGCGAAGATTAGTGAGCGTCAGGGTGATGATAAGATAAGGAAGGGTAAGAAGCCAAAACAGAGGGGAAACATTGACATGTGCGCGCAAAGGAACTGATTCTGTGCCACACTTTTTTTCCGTTTTGTTTTTTGCAAATGTCAAGAAAATGTATTTTTATTGAAAGGGTTTTCAAGAAAAACAACAATAGCACAAGTAGAAAGGCCAAGAATGAGATAAACTGCAGTTTTTGATATGATGGATTTAGTTTTAAGACCTCAAAAATGATAAATTGGATGAGTGAGAAACTATTCTAAAAGAACACATTGTAAATGCTGAATTTTTTTGTTAAATGATGAACAAATTGTACTAACAATCGTAAGATGATTTAATTTACTGCTGTAAAGCTCTAGAAAAATTGCAGTGGTTTTATTGTATAATAAAGCTAATTATGAAAAAAAACAGTAACACAAGAACACTTTCTGCCATCACAGCTGAGCCACCTTTTGAAGCAGTGCAATCACCTTCTCCGGCGAATCGTTGACGTTGAGCAACGCTTTCACCCTATCCTGAATTGAAGTTTGACTGAGGAAAAGGGATTTGCTTTAGTGAAAGTTGTAAACGGATTGTAATGTAGCACTTACTGCGCAATAAAGTCCATCGTTCTTGACTTTAGCTCCGGTGCGCTGTACAGGTCGGCGATGAGCAAGGTGGGAAACATTGTCTGAACGGTGAGTCCGGCTGCAATGCGTTCCGCGCAGATCGCCTTCAAACTGTCCACTTGGTACTTGTCAGCAGCTGCCAGCAGTTCCACCGTCAAATTCTCACTTTTAAAATCAACTGCACCGGTGTAGAGAAAAGTCAACAGTAGGTGAAGCACCTCCGCACTGACGTCCTCGATTACCACTCGGCCTTCCATCGACTCCTTTGTCGTTGGGTGCTCAAACATGGCCGCAAAGACGGGAGATCGAGCGGTGAGCAGTGCCTTGTGGGCGGGGAATTGCTCGCCACCACTCTGAAGGATCACATCGGCAAAAGCCTTGCTCTCGTAGAGGCGCTTCAGATCGGTGACTAGCTGTTGCTGCTGCTGGTGGTCGACGCCGAAAAATCCTCTGCTTTCGTATCTGTCTCTGCAGGAGAAGAGCACCTCCTCGGTGTCGTGTTCAAGGTAAAATGTGAGCTGAACGGTGTTTGAACAGGAAAAAAATAAGCAAAACTAAATCAAATTAATTTAGCAAAAATGTCCTTTTACCTCACTGCAAAACGTCAGCGTGTCATCGGGCAGCAGGCCTTTGGAAGGGTCAAACAGCTCCTGGTGAGGGTGCTCAAAGAGCAGCCACGATTTGTCGTCGTTGGTTGTGAAGGTTGATTCTGTTGAGTTGAGTAAATTTGGGTTAATTGCAAAAGTATTTTCATCCGTTTTACCTTTAGGCTGTCCGTACTTTTCTCCACTCTGACTGACAATTGCCGTGCTGTGGTGCACTCTAAAGCACTTTTCTGCAACTGCCGAATTTGCTAGGTGAAACTCCAGTTTGACGTAGTGCGTGTTTGTGTAGTTGAAGTACCGCTTTGGCTTCAATCGCAGGAAAAAGTGCGGCCCTTCGGGTTTGCCCGGCGGTGAGAAGATCTTGCTGTCGTAGAATGAATCCCGATTGAGGCGACTGCTGAAGCTCTCAAATGACAGCACCACGGTGAAGCGAATGGCCTCCACTTTGTTTGTGTAGATGATCTGCGGGACATTAGACGCCATTTTCGTGATGGACATTTCCCCTGTCTTTTTTCTCGTCTAAACTGTCTAACTGCGATGCTCTCTGTTTCTGGTGTTTTCCTCGCCTATGACAGTTGGCCAAAAAAGATGCGGCAGTAGCAGCAGCAGCAGCAGTAGCTTATGATTTGCCTAAGATTAGCTGCTGTTGTTGTTGTTATTTAATTTTTTGCCACTACCGTTGACTACTGTTGGGCCACTGTTATCATTAGCCGCTCCTGGGACTACCACTTTTTGTTGTCTATCCTTGTTGTTCTTATATTTTTTTGGCACCGGTCGCAGACTACCATGCTTATCATGCATGACTGTTTTTTGGTTTGCTTTGCTTTGGCTCCCTCACTGACTATCAATCGCCAAGTTCAGTGAAGTAAACTGTCTTCTTGTTGATACAGGCTTTCTAAAATCAAACCCCTCACAGTGCACTTTGTTGCAAAAAAAAGTTATCAGTGCAGCAACAGCAGCAGTTCACTTTTGGGTTAGAAGCGAAAGTGTGTCACAAAAAAAATAAAGTAATCATACTGTAATGAATGTGTACTTTGCGCTGTTTGATGGTGAAAAGGTTATTCGTTATTTGAACGAACAGGTTTTTATCTTTGGGCGTTCGCACCTAAAGTTGCGTAAGCAGCAGCAGCATCAGTGGGATAGTGCACAATCTCAGCACACTATTGCAGCAAATTATCTCATATTCACAAAAATAGCAACAGTAGGGCGTCAGTAAACGACAGTTTTATAAATGAGCCTTCTTCAGACGTCGTAACAGTTTTCACCTCAGTTTACTCCGCACTCTAAACAATGGCAAACAAGCGAAACAAGTCCCTGACCATCCTAGCGGCGCCGTACAACGTCGTCGGCCCGGTGAACGCCGCCACCGGCGCCCTGGCCGCCCTGCCCGGCCGAGGCCACCGGGTGATCTTTGTGGTGAACCAGACGTTCAGGGGAAAGCTGGCACCGTACGGCTACGAGGAGCACCTCATCGAGAGTGTCAGCAAGCGGGAAGAGGAGAGGCCGGGCGAGGTCATCGCTCGGGACCTCTTCGCGAGCAAGGTCTTCGGCCCGTACTCGCCGACGGAGAAGCTGCAGAACTTTATTGCCTTCTGCAAGACCAGCGGAAACTATGCGGAGATAGAGGTCTTTGAGCGAGGGCTGAAGGAGGCCATCGAGCGGTACCGGCCTGATTTAATCTACGCCGACTGCGGCGTCCTCTGGCCCTCCATCTACTACTCGGGCATTCCCTGGGTGCGCCAGGTCAGCTGCACGCCCATCAGCTACATCGTCGACGACGAGGCCAGCCATCCGCCGGCGCATTCAGGCAAGTGAACTTAGCATATTAAAGTTTTAGAAAATGACAGTGTTTTTGCCGTCTACAGGTTTGCCCAGCAACAGCGATCGAAGCAAGTGGATTGAGTTCAACAAGTTGCGGCGGCAGGTTTTTGTTTCCCCAATGTTCAATGACTTCATCGAGAGAATAGGCTACCGGCGCTACCCGGGAGATGTCACCGTTCCCTGGACGCAGGCACTTACCGTTTACGCCTACCCAGAGGAGCTCAACTACGAGGAAGTTAGGAAGAAAGAGTGGTTCAACTTGGAGGTCTTTCAGCGGGTGACCTCTTCTTCTAAAATGACTGATGATAATAGAGAAGATCAGCTGAAGAAGCTCGGTGCTCCGGAGAGTTTTCTAAATGATACCTTGGGTGGGAAGTTTAGCGGGAAGATAGTGTACCTTTCTTTGGGCTCAATGGGCGGTTACGATCTTGAGTTGATGCGTCGCTTTGTGAGCATTTTGAGCGCCACTCCCCACAAGTACATCGTCTCGAAGGGCCCAAGACATTCTGAGTTCAGTCTGGCGGAGAACATGTGGGGAGAGCGGTACCTTCCGCAGACCTCCATTCTTCCTCTGGTGGATCTGGTGATCACCCATGGTGGAAAGTAAGAACCGTTTTTTGTTCAAATGATTCTCAAATTGCTAACCTTCGAAATTCCAATAGCAACACCGTCACAGAAGTCTTTGCCCTCGGAAAGCCGATGATTGTGTTTCCAATTTACTCCGATCAGTTTGACAAGTGAGTGGAAGGCAACAACAACGAAACTTGCACAATGCGTTGACAGTCTTTGACAACTTTCTTCCTCCTTTTTTCAGTGCTCAAAGACTGGGCGAACTAGGCTACGGCGTCCGCCTTCACACCTACTCCTTCACCGAAGAACAGCTGTTGACCGCCATTGAGAAGCTTCTAGGAGATGAACGCTTGAAAAGCAGGCTGGCGGCTGCATCAGAGAGAATACTGGCCAGAGATAGACACCAGGAGTTGGCGATGAAGATTGAGCAAATGTTCTGCACGGAATCTTCTTGAGTGTAATTATAAAGCCTTTTTCTTATCAAATTCCTTATCAACAACATTCTAAACGGCGGTTTGAAAAAGTGTGCTTCGAGTTTGCGCGTGAATGAACACGTGTGCGATGAGTCACGATTTCCGCCTTTACGTAAAAAGCACGTTGTTTTTTCGCTCGGTTCTGTTTTTCTATTTTGTTTTTCTTTTATCCTCTCATCGGCAACTCTGTTTTGCTTCTCAAAACTCTCTCTCCCAAGATGAGTTCCGCCGTTTCTTCGGAGTTACCACCTCCATTATCACCATTACCTTCTCATGAACACCATCACCATCAAGTCCACGGCTGTCCGCAGTGTTTGGAGCTGTTCGGCAGCGAGAACGCCGTCCTCTGCCATCGTCTTCTGAGGATGCACTGGCCGGCTCGATTTCTCTATCACGTCTGCATCTGGCCCGGGTGCTCCTTCAAGGCCTCCTACCGCTACCAGATTCGCTGTCACATCAGACGCCTTCACTACGGCCACGGAATGCCGCGCACCCTGATCGAGATGATCCTCTCGGCGGAGGCCGTCAGAGTGTGCAGCACCAGAGTTCGCCTGTTCACCGCCCCAGATGACTTTATCATCTCATCAAGTTTTGGTGGTGCTGGTCAAATAGTAGTCAAACCCTTACTCTGAAAGTACTGGACTGTTTCCTTTCTATCCACACGTATGTACTGTTTCTTACTGCACATTATGTTTTTATGTTATCGCTTTGAAGACTGTAGAATCTAGCAAAGACTCTGGGAGTAGACTGAATATTGATTTTTGGTGAGTGCAAAGCTAATTAAAGAAACTGCTAAATGTCTTAAGGTTGTACCTTTCTTTCGTGTGAGAAGCACATTAAAATGCACATTAATTGCTCAGCGTAATTAAGTCCTTCTTTTCAGTTTGCTTCGTACACAATAGCAATTTATTTTTGTTTTTTGCTTATTTGAATCTTTGCCAATTGTGAATATTAAAGAAAGTTGTGGTTTTGGATTTTCTTAAACACGTCATATGATAAAAACTGCACCAAGCGACATCAAGTTTGTGCCTGCACATTTCAGCCAAATTTTAGCTGAAAAGTGAAGATAATAACAGATGTTACAAGACTTCTTGATTGCTCTGCTGTTGATATCAATAATAAAACACTTCACTTCTGATTGAGTGCTTTTCGCTGATAAACTAGAAGGCCAAGGCGATTGGATTGGCTATAAATTGGCTGGCAAGCTGATGATAAGTTTCATCTTTGAGAAAAAGAAGCAGAAGAAGATGCCGAAGCAAATCACCTTTAGGCTGACTTTGGTTGCCCTTGCTCTGGTGGCGGCGGCGGCGGCTAACACAACTGTACCTGAATCCCCTCGCTACACCCCAATTGTACAGTTGAAGAATGGCAACGTACGGGGCCTGGTGGTCAATGTTAGCATCGGCGACCAGAAGAAGGAGGTGCAGTTCTTTCAGCGATTCGCTACGGAACGGCGGCCCGCTTTGAAAAAGCTCGTCCAGTAGAGCCCTGGCCCGACACGTACAATGCCACCCACCAGCGAGACGCCTGTCCGCAGTTTGGCATGCCCCGGATGGACAGGTCGATGGAGAGCGTGAACAAGAGTGAGGACTGCCTCTTCCTCAACCTCGCCCGACCGGTGGAAGAGCGGCCCAATCCGAGGGCAGTCATGGTCTGGATTCACGGCGGCGCTTTTGAGGTAATATTTGCAAAAATTTTGATCTGTTTGAGCACTTGATAACACTTAACTTTGTTCTTCTCTAGGTTGGAAGCATCTTCTCCCGCCTCTACAATGGCCAGCATTTTGCCTCCGAAGAGGGCGTCATCTTCGTCTCCATCGCCTACCGCCTCGGCCCACTCGGTTTCCTCTCTGGAGGAGGCGTGCCGCCAAATCTGGGACTGCATGATCAGGTAGGATTTGCTTTTATTTGATTTGTTTGTTTTGCTTTATTTTACCACTTTCCACACCTCTTCTGAACAGATCCTCGCCCTCAAATGGGTCCAGGAAAATATCGCCGCTTTCGGTGGTGACCCTTCGAAAGTGACCATCTTTGGAGAGAGTGCCGGAGGCATGAGCGTCGGAGCTCTGGTGCTGTCACCCCTAGCAAGGGGGCTCTTCAAGCGCGCCATTGCCCAGTCAGGCGTACCGCTGGCCTTTACCGACTCCCTAGAGCAGTCGCTCGAGCGAACCAAAAGATTTGCCCCCAAGGTCAACTGCTCCGTGGACAAAGACCTGCAGGCGACGGTGCAGTGCATCAAGGGGAAGACACCGGCCGAGCTGTTCCCGGCAACGCTCAATGACCTGGCCAGCGACGAGCTGTTCCGACCGGTGTGGGGCGACGAGCTGCTGCCCAGCAAGCCCTCGGCAGCGCTGACCACCGGCCAGTTCAATCCGGTCGACTTCGTCTACGGAGTGACCCGAGATGAGGGCACCTTCTTCCTGCTGATGTTCTTCCCTGAACTGGCCAAGGCCAATCTGACAGCGCAGTCGGCGAAGGAATACATTGGCCGGTTGATGACGCTGTACGGGAGGGCGGCTCACAGCCAGGCCATTGCTGACTATTACATCGACAAGCTTCAAAACCCCAGTCAGGATGATTTCAAGTAAGTTTTAGCAGTTTTTGTTTGAAGCTTCTACATACTTTTACTACCTCCCAACTTCAGAGCGGCCATCAGCGCCGTCTGGGGCGACATGATCCTCGTCTGTCCGAGCATCATCTTCGGCGAGGAGCTGGCCCGGCGGCTGCCCCCCTCCAACCGCGTCTACGCCTACCGACTGATGCAGCCGGTGCCGGAAAATATGGTGCCCGGCTTTCACATTCCCCCCTGGATGGGCGTCAGCCACGGCCAGGACGTCTTCTACCTCTTTATGCCGCAGCTGTTGGCGCCCTTCAGGGAGGCCCGTCTGCTCAGCCACCGAATGGTCGAGGACTGGGCGGCCTTTGCCGGCGCCGGCCGTCCGGAGAATGCCCTGTGGAAGGAGGCGGTGAACCGGGAGGCTGGCGACTTCAACACCACTTATCTGCACTTTGAGTCTGGCAATATGAAGTTCGTTTCCGGCGGCTTCACCGAACTGTGCGGTCGCCTTTGGAGGCCGATCATCTTTCCCTAGGGGTGTGTTTTTGTTTTTGTAAGTGATGTAATGCAACTGTAATTGAAGGCTGTTTAGTACAAATGTGATTTAATTTCCGTTCATCCAAACACTGGTGTAATGTAAACACACGCATCAACGCTGACACTAAATGGTCTGATTGGGTGATAAAGCCAGGCCCCACTTCACCTTTGATTGAGTGTGTTTGTGTGTTTGTACAGATGATTATCTCTGTTGTGCACCTGTGAGTTATTGATATAAAGTTGATGCAGCTGCTAGTTTGGATAATAGAGTTGTGTTTTTAAAAAGCTGAAAAAGATGATTAAAAAGGAGGTTTTCCTGCTCCCTTTGTGCGCCCTTGCAGTGGCCCTTGCACTGCTTCAGCAACCTTCATCAGCTGCTGCTGCTGCCGAACCTAGCTACACTCAAACTGTACAGTTGAAGAGTGGAAAGGTGCGAGGTCTGGTGGTCGATGCCGGCGACCAGAAGAAAGTGGAATTTTTTCAGGCTATTCGATACGGTAAGTTTGAAAAACAAGCACCTTTTTACATGTTTTTAATCTTGGGTGTTTTTTAGGAACTGCTGCCCGTTTTGAGAAGCCACATCCTGTGGCCGCTTGGTCTGACACGTACAATGCCACCCAGCAGCGAAACGCCTGTCCTCAGTTTGGAAATCAACTGGATGCGTCCATGAAGAATGTGAGCATCAGTGAAGACTGTCTCTTTCTCAACCTCTACCGACCGGTGGAGGCAAAGGCCAATCGAGCAGTCATGGTCTGGATTCATGGTGGTGCTTTTGAGGTACGCAACAAATAACTTTGCTGATTTATAGCTTTCAATAACTAACCCTAATATGTTTTAGCTCGGAAGCATCTTCTCTTTCATCTACAACGGCCAGCACTTTGCCACTGATGAGGACGTCATTTTTGTCTCCATCGCCTACCGCCTGGGCCCACTCGGTTTCATCACTGGCGGTGATGTGCCGCCAAATCTGGGACTGCATGATCAGGTGTGATTAGCTTTTGTTTAAAAATTTTTGTTTTATTTTACCAATTTCTTCACCTTTTCTAAACAGATCCTCGCCCTCAAATGGGTGCAGGAAAATATTGCCTCTTTTGGTGGTGACCCATCAAAGGTGACCATTTTCGGGGAGAGTGCCGGCGGCATGAGCGTCTCTCTGCTCGTCCTGTCTCCCCTCGCCAAGGGACTTTTCCACCGAGCCATCGCCCAGTCAGGCTCAGCGCTCAGCTTCTCCACCTCACTGAACAGCTCTTTTGAGCAGACAAAGAAATTCGCCAAAAAGGTGAACTGTACGGTGGACGCTGGTTTGAAAGAAACGATGAAGTGCATCAAAGGGAAAACGCCCGCCCAGCTGCTTCCGGCCACGCTGAACGACCTCGCCACCAACGACCTCTTTCTGCCAGTTTTCGGCGATGAGCTGCTGCCACTCCGACCCAAGGTAGCCCTGGAGGCGGGACAGGTAAACCACGTCGACTACATCTACGGCGTCACCCGAGATGAGGGCACCCTTTTCGCCCCGATGCTTTTCCCGGAGCTGGGCAAGGAGGGAGGAACTAATTTGACAGTGCAGACGGCCAAGGGCTACATCAACCGGATCATGGCACTGTACGGACTGGCCAGTCATGGAAAGGAGATCGCCGACTACTACGTCGACAAGCTGCACAGTACCGCCAGTCAGGATGATTTCAAGTAAGTTTGGGGAAGTGTTTTGGACTTCGAAATTGTACTACAAAATTTTCCGTTTTTTTGTCTACCAATTCAGACTAGCCATAAGCGCTGTTTGGGGTGACCTTAACATCGTCTGCCCTAGCGTCATTTTCGGCGAAGAACTGACCCGACAGCTGCCGATGACCAGTCACGTCTACGCCTACCGCCTGATGCAGGTCGCGCCCATGGGCGACCTTGGCTTTCCCACCTACAAGTGGATGGGCGTCAGTCACGGTCAGGACATCTTCTACCTCTTCCTCCCTCAGCTGGCGAAGAATATTCCGGCCGCCCATCAGCTCAGTCACCGCATGATCGAGGACTGGACCACCTTTGCCAAGGTTGGTCACCCCCAAAACGCCCTCTGGAGGGAGTCTTTCCATCGAGAAACAAATGACTTCAACACTCGCTACATTCACCTAGAGGTGGGACACTTCAGACTAGTCTCTGGGCATTTCAAGGAGACATGTGAGAAGATTTGGAAGCCGATTATTTTTACTTAGGTTGTTGATTGGGTGGTGATGATATCGATCATGAAACTTATCAAGTGGTATCAGCCCTGCACTCCAAAAACTGCACTTTAATCTGTTGCCTTATTAGGCAATGCAAAACTTTTAATCTGCTTTTAATCTGCTGTAGTGCTCATTGTTGAAGTGCCTACACCCCAAAGGAAATCGTAGCTGATTATTTTTAATAAATTAACAATGAGTATTTAAGTTTGTGAGCTACATTTTGCCTTTTTACATAGGTACAAAGTTTAGTTAATTGAAGCACAATGATTACAGCCAAAACTGTCGCCATTTTGGCTTTTATTTTCTATTGTCATGCTGTTGCTGCATCAGTAAAGCCATCACCTATAGTACAGTTGAGCGGCGGAAAAGTGCAAGGAGTTGTGGTTGATGTGGAGAATGAACAAAGTGTGAATGTTTTTCATGGTAAGTTGTTGTAAAAAAGTTTTTTAAACTCAAATCTAACCTTTATTCATTTTTATCTGACAGGCATCCGATATGGTAAGGATAAAAATGAGGTAAAACTCAAACCAAAAAAGTTTGACAAAACCTTTTTCTTAATAAGCTCGAGCGGACCGTTTTGCCAAACCTAAATTGCCTGAACCTTGGAGCGGCGTGTACAATGCGACCCAATTTCAGTTTGCCTGTCCTCAGCCGGGAATTCCCTACGGTCAACACCCTGTGGGCGGGTACATGGCCCAGGCCACCAACGAGGACTGCCTTTTTGTGTCCGTCTTTGCGCCGGCAAAACCAGCAGGCAAACTGCGTCCGGTGATGGTGTGGATTCACGGCGGTGGCTTTCTCATCGGCAGCGAGTTCACCTTCACCAATGACGGAAAGATGCTGGCTAGTTTAGGCGACGTGGTCGTTGTCACTATAAACTATCGACTTGGAGTTTTGGGCCTCCTCTACGGCGGCGATGACTTGGTGCCGCCCAATCTAGGCCTCTACGATCAGGTAGGATTATCTTTTAGAACAATTTTGTTTGTTTTTATTTTGTTCTTTTTTAACTTCTTTAGATCTTTGCCCTCAAATGGGTGCAGGCAAACGCTGCCGCTTTTGGCGGCGATCCCAAACAGGTCAGTAAATGAAAAACTAATAAAAAGGTTTTATTAACCAAAAATTTAAACTGCAGGTTACCATCTTCGGCGAGAGTGCCGGCTCAATGTCCGTCGGCTCGCTGGTGCTCTCTCCGCTGGCAAACGGCCTCTTCCACCGAGCCATCATGCAGTCAGGAGCGCCCACTTCCGCCGTCGGCTCACAATCGAAGGCCGACTCGCTGAAGGCGACTCAGGTGGTGGCCAGGCGGCTGAACTGCCCAAACACTGACAGCATCGCCCACTCTATTGCCTGCATTCGCGACAAAACCGTACCGGAGCTGACTGCCGTCGCCACTGCCATGACCGACGCCGAACTGGCCCTTCGTCCCACTCACGAAACGGAGCTCCTGCCGCTGAGACCGGTTCAGGCGGTGAAGACGGGCAAGTTCAATCGCGACATTGACCTGCTCTTTGGCGTCGTCAACGACGAGGGCATGTCCGTCTTTGCCAACATGTTCAACCTCACCCGGAACAGCACCTCTGCCGACCTGTCTCTGGAGAAGGCGAGGCTGGTGATGAACTTAGTTTTCAGCACACTGTCAGGGCCGCTTGACAGTCATTTGGGAAACACAACGGAGATCATTGACTTCTACCTGAAGGCGGTGCGTAACGCTTCGGATCCGTTTGCCGTGCGGAAGGCAGTTTCTGACGCTTTTGGAGACTATTATCTTGTCTGGTAAGAAAAAGAAATGCCACCTAATGCTTCTATTGCTAACTTTTTATATTTTTTATTATAAAAATGTCAGTCCGACAATTCTTTTCGGTGAAGAGATCGCCCGACAGCAGCCGAAAACCCGGTACTACAGCTACCGCCTGGTGCAGCCCTCTTCAGTGCCGGCCTTTGGTTGTCCGGCGGGCGAAGGCGTCGTCTGTCACGCCATCGACGTGCCGCCCACTTTTGGAGTGCCCATCGAGCTGCAGGGAATCGTGTACACGGACGAGGAGGCGACGCTCAGTCGGGACATGATTCGGGCGTGGACTAACTTTGCCAAGAGTGGACATCCGGGCACTGTTGGCTCAGTCGAGTGGAAAGAGGCTTTCAGTAGAAGTGCTGACAGAACTTTGTCAGCGCCAGCTACCAGCTACATTGAACTGAACGCCCACAAGTACCGAATGGTAGATGGGCGGTACAAGGCCAATTGTGATGCCTTCTGGAAGCCGAGGATCTTTGCCGATTGATTGATTGCTTAGGTTTAATTTTAGGTGCAGGGATGACACATCCTCTTTAGCTCAAAGTTGTAGATTGTTGCTGTTTACCGGCGGTGATGAAACTAGGCAATAGCAGAATTTTATCGTTGAGCAGATAAATAAAAATAAAAAAAGTTAGTTTTTGTTTTCTTTACCTACATTTTGCTTTTCTCTTTTTTGTCACTTAGTGCACCAAATAATTAGCATTATTGATTAGAAAAGCATTAGTTTATTTTTGGGGCGCTGATAGTGCTGCAGACAACTAAAATAATTTCATCGTAAGGAGACATTAGGTGCCTCAACAATTAATCATCTTCAATGCTCCTGTTGAGAAAATGGCAACAATAAATACCATTGCCCTCTTCAGCAGTAGCTGACAGAGTGTATCAGCACTTTTCAGACTTTGTTGACTGTGACACTAGATTTTTTGGTGTCAAGGGAAGAAGATGAAGTTTTCAATTACCTTTTGTTTGCTCATCGGCGTCATCAGCTGGGCGTTTGCTGCAGAAGCTGATCCCACCAAACTGTCGCACGTCATTAAGCTAAAGGACGGCAAGGTGCAGGGCGTCATTGAGGAGGCTGCTCATGGCCACAAAGTGGACTCTTACATTGGTAAGCACAACACTATCTTTGTTGTACATTTTCATAACAGTTTTTAATATTCCCAGGAATCCGCTACGGTCACGCAAAACGTTTCGAAAAGGCCACCTCCGTTGAGCCGTGGACTGAAACGTACAATGCCACCCACTGGCGTGACGCCTGTCCCCAGCACGGCGTCGGTGTGGCGCCCAACAAGTTGCCCTTCCACACTGAAACAATCAGCGAGGACTGCCTCTACCTGACGGTGACCAGACCGCACAACTCGCACCACACCAACCGCTCGGTGATGTTCTGGATTCACGGAGGTAACAGTTGTGGTTGATGATAAAGGTTTATACAAAAACAAATTTATCATTTTGGTTTAGGTGGCTACAACTCTGGCTCCATTTTCACAATGGCCTACGATGGCCGCTACCTGGCCAGTCAAGGCGATGTAATCGTCGTCACGGTCCAGTACCGGTCAGTCGTTTGAATATATCAAAAAATAAAAAGAGTTTAATTTTTATCTTTACTAATTTAAGATTGGGCCCATTCGGCTTCCTCGCCGAGGAGAGCAGCACCAAGAAGGACCACCCGGGTAACTTGGGCCTCTATGACGCCCTGCTCGCCCTGCGCTGGGTGCACGAGAACATTGCCCATTTTGGAGGAAACCCGCACGATGTGACCATCTTCGGAGAGTCGGCGGGCTCCTTTGCTGTCGGTTCTCTATTGTTGTCGCCCCTCTCTAAGGGTCTCTTCCACCGGGCGATCATGCAGTCGGGCGCCCCGAACAGCTACTTTGGCGTTCAGACGTACAAAGAGAACGGTGAGGTGGGCAAGTGGCTCGGGGGCCGAGTGCACTGCAACAATGAGACCGCCGCCCAGCTGGTCGACTGTCTGAAGGGAAAGACGGTTCAGGAACTGGTCGACGGTTACCAATGGCTGACTACCCAAAATCAGAACTTTAAGCCCGTCTACCCAGAGTCGCTGCTGCCAATCAGACCGGTTGAGGCGCTGAAGGGTGGCAAGTTTAATCATGATGTTGATCTGATGGTATGTTGGAAAAATTTTTAAGTTACATTTTTTGCAAACTTTTTTGTTTTCAGTTTGGCACCACCTCACATGAAGGATCAGGTAAGAGATTTAGTTTTTTTAAGGTTTAGAGGCAAAAAACTCAAACCCTGTCATTGTAGGTTTTGTCCTCTGGCTCTCTCCAGAGGTTCACTCCAACCAGAAGTTGACGGTGAACACCACAAAGGATGCTATCAAGGAGCAAATGAAGTTCTTCCATGCTGGCTATGAGACGGAGATTGCCCAGTACTACACAGGAAAACTGCCCGCCAATGCTACACAAGATCAACTAAAGTGAGTTTTTTTGGTAAACAAAATAAACAAAGTTTTTACTGTTTAATTTTCAGACTGGCAATTGCCGACTCCTTTGGTGACTACCACCTCGTCTGGTAAGAAATCTAGAAACTACTAAATATGTTTTGTTAACTTTCGATACTTCTTCTACAACAAACATATCAGCCCAACCATTCTCTTTGCTGAGGAGTTTGCCAAGACAGTCCATCTGATCAGTCCAAAACGGCAGTTCTTTGCCTACCGCCTGATGAAACCCACCGGACAGATGAACTGCACCGGCTGGCAGCCAGTGTGCCACGCAGAGGACATCTTCTACCTGTTTGTCATTCCGGCGCTTAGCTCCAATGCCGAGCTGATGAAGCTGAGCACTGACATGATCCACGCGTGGACGCACTTTGCCAAGACGGGTCACCCCGGAAAAATGGGCGACGTCCATTGGTCAGAGGCTTTTGAGCGGACACAAGCGGTCACCACCACGTACATGTCCCTCGACCCTGCCGCCTATCAAATGGTAAGGGAACTGATTTGTTTGATTCAAAGTTAAAATTCTTAACTATTTTTTGTCTAAAATTCAGGTGCCCAAGTTTTACCAGCAAACATGTGACGCCTTCTGGAAGCCAAAGATTTTTGTCTAGTGTAGTAAAACTGTCACAGTATAGATTTTTTAAAAGTACTTTTGTTAAACGGAAAGCACTTTACAATGTTAGCAATGCATTTTTGTTATTGTTGTGCGGTGTGTGTAACTACAAATCAATTTTGTTTTCAATTTCCTCAAGCCGGAACTCATTAAAGTTTCATTAATTACATTTTCAAATATTTATGTTTTTTTGCACAAATACTAAACGCACCGTAAATAGAAAGAAAGTCTGAATTGACTTAGATTGATAGATTGAAGTCACATTAGCTAAATTGTGCTGCACATTTTTTAATTAATTGTGAAAAGTCGCCTTTAAATGTCACTTACAATGTCTAAATTGCAAGTTTCGTTTCAGTTTTACTTTGTCAGAATGAAGCCCATCATGAAGAAAGCTGCCATCATGTTCCTCCAGTCAGTGGTTCCGTACAAGGAGCTAGGCCACAGTCGTCAATACTTTGCCACCTGTGCCCTGGTGGTCGAGCAGAAAGACCCGGGCACATTGCGTTTCTTTTACGCCTATTTTCTCTTTCTGGGGTACATGGTTCTGCTGTATCTTGCCTTCTACTTCCTTCCACTCAGTCCACTCGCCAGAGCTGTCCTCCTTGACACAATCTTCATACTGAACATTCACCCGCAGTTTTGCTTCTTCATCATTGGCCTACTGTGCTTCTCTGGTTACCTTTACTGGGCAATGTACTTTCGCAGCATCACCAAGCTGGGCGTCCTTGCAGAGCACGCTTTCTTTGGGTGCAGTGGCGTGTCGATGCCACTGCCTCCAGCGACCTTTTTATCCTCCACTGTCAACCAAGTTCTATTTCGCCGGATAGCCATGATCGTCACTAATTTTATTCAGCTTTTTATCGCTTTTTTGGATCTGTGTTTGGCCGCATTCACCATTGTTTTGATTGTCTTCTTAACTACCAATTCCCTTTTTCAGTCAATTTTCAGTTTTATTGCATTAGCACCTGTTTTCGTTTTACATTTTTGTTTCTTTTTCATCTTCTGGTGCTCATTTGCACAAATGGTAATTATTAAATCATTTTGTTTTTTGTTTGTCACTCAACTAATAACTTTTATAGTTTAGCTGGGTAGCAACGTTTGCTGTAACAGGACTATTGTACTTTCAGTTTTTGTTTTGGCAAAACTACAGAAAAATTCAAAAAGCACTATCTAGAGCAAAAAATCGTTTTAATGACTTAGAAGTAGCACTGAAAGACAACCTCTACCTTTTTGAAATGTTTTTTCTTGGAGACACTTTCTTTGGGCAAATTTTGCTTGTTTACCTTGCACACAGGGAAATGGTTTCAGTCACCACTGGAGAAAAAGGGTACGTTTCATCCGTGACTGAAATTTATATTTTTCAAACGTAACTGAAAATTTTTTCAATCACAACTGAAAATTTTTTTCAGTCATGACTGAAATTCTTTGACTTTTTTCAGTGATCACTGAAATTTGCAAAAGTTACTTTTACTATTTAAGGCATGGGTTTTGATGGAAATAGAGTGAACAAACGTTAAATATTGCAAAAAGCTTACTGCTTATTGTTTAACCTACTTTTACCTTTTATTCCTAAACTTTTTTGCATTGCGTCATCCTCGTATGGCACTCTAAACTAACCAGAATCTACTTAACACTCTCATTTGTCACTTTTCTAAACTATTTCCAGTTAGAAAGAAGGACTTTTGAATCTAAAACAATCACTAAGTTTGCGGACTCGAACGCGCGACCCTAGACCTCAAACCGCATAGCGCCCATAGACTAAGCAGTTGCGCCACACACGCCATTCATCAGAGCGCATGTCAACAAAAACCCTTTTAACAAAACACTTATCAAAGTTCAGTCATCACTGAAAATAAAATTCAGTCACAACCGAAATACGCTTTTTCAGTAGTGACTTAAAAATTGTTTAGTTGTGACTGAAAAATATTTTTCTGTTGTGACTGAAGCTCATTTTTTTCAAACATGACTTAAAATTTTTTCAGTCATTGATGAAAAAACAGACTTTTCAGTCAGAACTGAAAACTTTTTTCAGTTACCACTGAACCCATTTCCCTGTGTGTGCACTTCATATTCCGGCAGCAGGTAAAACCAGTTACTGTTTTATTTATTTTTTTAATGAAATCAATCAGTATAACCAAATTCTATTTTTCAGCTTACTACATTGTGATAGTTGCCTTTGGCTTAGTGGACGGGCTGATGTTGCTGATCATTGCTGGCCTGATTGTCGAGGCACTGGTGGGCACGCTGGGCACACACCTCTACGCTGCTTTCATCTCAAACTTCATTCACAAAAGTGGCGCTCTACTGCTTCAGTTTAGCGCAAGAAGTAGCGTTATCACTAACAAGCGGTGTCTTCCAATAAGACTGCAGCTGACCGTTTGGACGCACATCAATCGACTGGTGGTCGACAAAAGGTACGGCATCAATTATGGCGGTAAGTGTTTGTTTTTGTGTGACCTTTGCCTTTACTAAAGATGCTTTCGTTTTATAGCTCTTGATATACTTGTAACTAGAACTTCTTTTCTCAAAGTATGTACTTGTGAAAAGTATTTTCACTATTCTAAATAATTTTTCCTACTTCAAACATTTAACAGTGCTTGTTTCTGTATATGGAATGCCTTATGTACGCCTACACTTGGGTCAAATCATAAACTTTTTTGCATCTCAATTTCAAACAATTTCAAACCCGTTTTTGCTGTTGAAAACAACAATTTTAAATATTGCTACATAAACCAAAAATCAACAGGCAGCAAATTCTGCAAACAAACAAAAGCAGCAAAATGTGAAACGGTGAGGAGTGTGTGTGAGTGTTCATCTGTTGTTCAATCAGTGGCCGATCCATTGGCGGCAGTGTCCAGGTGAATGACACGCAAGCGCTGGTTGTCGGCGAGGATGAAGCCGCAGAGGTTGTTGTTGCCGCAGTAGTGGGACGTACTAGGGAAAGTGATCAAAATGTGATTAGAGAAAGTAACCACTTTTTTGTTGTGACCCCTTTGTGTACGACAAACCTGAAAATGGTGACGCATTTGTTGATAAAGTGAAAGACGTAGCCAGGCTGCAGAAAAAAGTAAAAAATGGCTCACAATCTCATTTCAAAAGCAATAAAACCTACCGGTGCCACCTCATGAGCGCGAATGATGTGCGTCAGGCCGTTGGCCTTCAAAAAGCTGTCTGCCCCGGCCTCATTGAACTTGAAGGCAGTGCCGCGTTTGGTGTTGAAGACGAAACCGCCAGAAGTCTTTGGATCCACCCCTTTCTGCTCGCAGGTGTCCACAAACTCCTGCTCATTCGCCGGATCGGACCAGAGGATCTCCCAGGCGATGTCCGACTCCTTCTCGGGGTTGCGAATGTCTCGCTTCACCTCGACGATCTGCTCGACAGTTTTTGCCGATTTGGGCAGGCCGCCGTGGGCGCAGTAGATGGCGTCGTCGACCAGGCCGCAGACGGGCAGCTGGTCGTAGATGCGGTTTGTGAGCTCCCAGACCTTTAGGCCCATCTCCTCGCCGTACTTTTGCACGCACTCTTTTAGGTAGCTGTAGTGCTTCTGCGTGGTGCGCTCCTCGTGGTTGCCCCGCAGCATGGTGATCCGATTGGGGGCGAGCAGCTTCAGCGCGGCAATGTACAGCGTGCACTCTAGCGACCAGACGCCGCGGTCGACGTAGTCGCCCAGAAAGAGACACCCGGCGCCCATCACCGGCGCCAGCGGCCAAAGGGTGCGCTCCATCTGCAACAGGTCCTGGTGAAAATGGTAATGGGAATTATTAGGCAAACTGGTAATTGACAATAATTAAATTGTCCTTGCCTCGATGTTGCCGTGAATGTCACTGGAGAGGGTGAAAAGAAGTTAAAAAATAGAAAAATGAAGTTCAACCCTTACCCGATGACGTAGCAGGGCGAGTATGCCTTCTGGCACTTGGTCTCCGCCTCGAGGAGGATCAGTAGGTCTCGGTAGAGGCGGAGGATCAACTTCCAAAAGTCCTCCTTGCGGTCGCCCATCAGCAGCGCCTTCGGCTCCGCCACCGTGCCCTTCGCCTTGGCCAGCTGGCGAATGAGGCGCAGCATGACGTTGCCCACAGAGTACGGACGAAAGACCACTTCGGCGGAGTACTGCCCCGCCGTCGGACCACCTTCTCCCTTGCCCTTGGCCGGCGGCTTTACGGCGGCCAGTCGCTTGGGCGTCACCTTCCCGCTCAGATCGACCGTCACCAGGTGGGCGGCAAGTTCAAACTTTTTCTCCACACAGGTGGGGCAGACGCCCTTGTGGGCCCGTTTGGGGAGGACGTTGGCCAACGCGGCCGCCACACTGCCTCCGCCCTTCTTCGCCGTGTCGTACCGCTTCAAGTGCTGCATCGCCAGGGCGCGACTGATCTCCGCAAAGATCGGCTTCGGCAGGCGACACAGCTTCCCAGCCGCCTCACTCTTGCCCACCGCCGCGGCAAAGTCTTTCTCGGATGCTTCGCCCACCGTTTTACCCAGCTCGGCGCCCCCGTCGCCCAAGTCGGCTACCAGCGCCTTCACCTTCTCCTCGTTCAGCTTCCCGGCCCCGTCGGCGTCGTAGTAGCGAAAGATCAGTTTTGCCCGGTGCTCGCCTTGTTTTGCGGCCGGCTCCATTGCCGCCAGGCCCAGCAGCAGCTCGTGAAAGGAGAGGTAGCCGTTGCGGGCGGCGTTGAAGGCAGTGAAGAGTTTCGCCGCCTTTGCCTCCTCCTTCACCAGACCGTGGGCGGAGAGGTAGGCGGCAAAAGAGGCCGGCGAGAGGTAGAAGCTAGGGTAGCAGTGGGCGATAAAGTCGGCGTAGAGACGCTCCACGTCGGTCTGCGTCAGTGAAAGCGATTTGAGCAACTCCTCTTCGGTGTTGCGCGGTGGGTCTCGCGGCACGTACTTGTACATCTCCTCCAGGCTGAAAATGGGAGAAAGTTATCAAGAGTTTTTTAAATAAAAGTATCATTTTTGACTCACCTGTACTCGGCAATCTTCTCCTTGACGGCCGTGTCGCCGATGTGCTTGCTGCACTCCACCAGTTCTGGCCCCCACAGACCGGTCACCTTGCCCGCCTTCACGTCGGCCAGCGGCAGCCACTCGAGGTGGGCGGCGATCTCTGTGGAGCAGCACTTGGAGAAGTTCTCCGCCTCGGGATTGAGCGTGAAGAAGTAGGTCGTCCGCTTGATGAATTTCAGCGTCTGCGGCACTTGAATGCGCAGCAGGTGCATGCACTTATACGAGCGAAAGGGCGGCGCCTTCTTCAGCTCCTCAAAACGGGCCTTGTCGGAGGCGGCCAGCACCAAACAGAAGCCGACGAGAGCGCCATCCTCCCAGCTCCGCTTTGGCGGCATCTCAATGAAGGGCATCCAGCGGACGTTCGCCCGTTTCGTCACCAGCACCTTCTCGTGGGCGGGGCAGAGGATGAAGAAGGCGTGGCAGTCGTACTTGCCCGTACTTGAGTGCAGGTCGCCCTCTGGGAGCAGCGTCGTCTCCGCCGTCTGCTCGGTGTACAGCTTCGCGTCGGGGTCGCCCAGGTCGGCCGCCTCCTTTGCCGCCTCCTTCGCCACCTCTTTGGCGTTGATGGAAAGGCCTCCCGGGCCGGGACCCGGCTCCTTCGTCGAGCCTCGGCCTTTTGCCGCTCCCTTTCCGCTTTTAGTGTTGTCCGCCGGCTTCTTTGGGGCATCTTTCGTTTCACCACCAGCAGGAGCAGCTGCCTTTTGAGGCACCACCTGAGCGGGCGGTTTCTTCTTCTGATTGTCGGTCGCCTCTTTGGGAGCGGCTGGAGCGGCAGCTGGAGCAGCTGGAGCTGTCTTCTTTGGTGGCGCCGGCTTGGCTGCTCCGGTGGACTTTTTCGAGGTGGCCGACTTGTTTGACTTGCTTTTGTCTGCCATGTTCTTGAGCTTGTTGTGGTGATGTGGGTGAAGTGCTGAGTAATTAACAACAAGTTGAGAGTGCAAAGTTCAAAGTGTATAAAAGTTTGAGCTGATGTGGCGACAGTTTCTAATAGCTTCACTAGTGTTCGATTTTGGCGACAATTTGCTAACAAAAGAAAAACAGCATTGTAGATGTTCCTTTGTTGTGTCTAAGTGAGTGCTAAAAGTTCAACAAAAACTACACAATTAGAACGTTTAATTGCCGTTAGTTACTTTTTGTAAATAATAAATCTCTTAGACAAAAAATTGCAAAATGCATTTTTTTAAAATTTTAACTTGATGTAAAATTATCATGAAAAACTAAGCAACTTGCAATTAATATGCAAACAGTTTATTGCAAGTATTAGAATAAAAAACATGCTTAGAATATATAAAATTTATTCACTTGAAAACGACCAATTTTAATTGCGTTGCTTGGAGATCAGGTATGCACAACTGTTTTTTGAAATGTCAAAACATTTGTATTTTGACAACAAGCATTACTCTTCTTCATTTTGACGTAAAATCACTCATCTAAAACAAATCTTTCTTTTATCTCACTATGAGTACTCTAAAAACTATTGTCCATTTCTTTTTCCGTAACCTCCACTCTCAAGTGGTGACCATTCACGGCAAAGGATTGTCACAATTTTTTAGACTTCTTATTTATCTATCATACTTTTTCATTTTCTTTCGATCTTCAATTTCATCCTTTTGCGCGTATTACAACTACTCTGAATACTTTGAAATTGACGTTGAACTTCGGCATCGAATTTACCGACAAGCCCGTCGTACATACATTACCTATTTTGCCCTGCTTTACGTCACCCTTTTCACAGCTCGCCTTTTCTGTCTTCTCTACCTCAATGTAGATAAAGTAGTCTGGGAGCATTTGTATGATTTAATTATCTGCAACGAAGAGCAAATTAAATTGCAGCTGAAAAGAGATAACCAGCGAACGACTTCAGGATGGTTTTGTCAATTAATTGTGCTTTTCCGTCTCCGTTTCACAGTGCACACATCCTCTAAACTGAAAAACTATCCGTTTTTGGAACAAAGTTTGCGCATTCGTTGCCTACTAGTTTACTACGTTTTTGAGCTGATGACGACCCTTTTTTGTCGTACATTGCCGGTCTTTTTGTGAACTACATCTTTATTGTTGGCAGTTTCTGGCGATGGCTAAACGACGTTCAACGGCTCTTCTACATTGTGGTCATTTTCACGTTCATTTTGTACAGCTATTTCAACTACGTTCTTTACTTTTTGGTACCTCTTATACTTTATCTGGTTTGTTACATTTACGCTATTCAGTACAGAAAAGTAAACAGAAAATTGACAATGTTGATGGGAAAGCTGAAGAGTACTGAAGAAGGAGGTGATGACCAGATAAACCAGTTTTCCAGCAAGTTCAGAACTTCTCACACTCATCTGACGGTTTTCATTCTGCGATACAACAATAGCATTGTTTCTAAAGTAATTGCCTACTACCTGCACTATGTACTACCTTTCCACGCCTACTGTATTGTGTACAACGTCTTTCGACAAAGCAACCTATCGCGAAAAACTGCCATCTACAACGTTCTGGTGATGAGCCTTTTATGGTTCTTTCTTATGGTGATCACCATTGTCGTCGCAAAGGTCAACGATGAAATCTGCAAATCAGGACCGATTTTAGGTTCAGTGTTTGCAAAGAAGGGAGTGCTGATGTTCTCTAAGAGGCGACGACTTTCCAGTATCTGGGTGGCTAATTCAGAAACCTCCTGGAGCCGAGAGGCAATAAAGCTGGCCACTTGCTATGAAATGATTTGGCGAGTGGACAATCAGCTGACGTTCACTGCTGGCCAGATGAACCTAACAATGAACTGGTCATTTATTTGGGAGTTGACATATCTCTACACTTCTTTTGTGTTTTTATTTTGTGGAAAGTTTGTTAGCAAGGATGACGATTACATGTAATTGCAAAAATATTTGTTTTTAAAAACTACACAATGAGAACGTTTAATTGGCTTTTATAACTTTTGCAAAATAATAAAACTCTTATACACTAAATGTCAAAGCGTATTTTTTAAAATTTTACTTGATTTACAAGTATCATTAAAACTAAGCAACTTGCAGTTAATATTCAAACAGTTTATTGCAGTTTATTGTATTAGAATGAAAAACATGCTTTTAAAGTAAAAAATTTTATTTACTTATAAACAACCAATTTTAATTGCGTTGCTTGGAGATCATTAATGCACGACTGTTTTTTTAAAAATGTCAAGTCATTTGGTTTTTAGAACAAAGCATTTAGGGAAACAGAATTTTCCCTTGATGGTGACATTTAAAGGTTGTCGCATACCACCATTTCTGGGCGTGACCAAAAGAATGACAAAAATGCCGCACACCTACCTAAAAATCATGCGATCTAAATAAACGAAACACCGATTAAACACCACAACCGAACGAGGTATAAAAGGAAGTCGGTAGTGAGCCACTAAAACAGTGTAACTTAGAAAATCGTAAAAAAGAAAACTTACACTTTTTAATCTCCCAAAACAAACCAATCACTCTGTTAAACTGCTAACGTCGAACATTGAAAATCTAGTAGAAAGGGGTCCAACAGAACAAAAGATGTAGAGTGCAAAGTGAAAGACTCAATCCAATAAGACAGTAGGGCCATTTTGATATTAAACCAGAAATACCATCTACTCCCACAAACATTACTTTTTTTATTCTCACATAAAATCATTCAATTAAAAGCAAACTTTTTTTATTTCACAATGAATATTATAAAAACCATTGTTCACTTCTTTATCAAAAACCTCCTGTCATTGTCTTTTAGACTTCTTATTTATCTATCCTACTTTTTCATCTTTTTCCGATCGTCAATTTCATCTTTTTGTGGCTATTATTACTATTCTGATTATTTTGAAATTGTCGTTAAACTAAAGCATCAAATTTACCGACCAGCCCGTCGTATATACATTATAATTATCTACTTTTACCTGTTTTTTGTCACACTCTTAACAACTCGTTTCTTCTGTCTTTTCTTCCTCAATGTAGATAAAGTGGTGTGGGAACATCTGTTTGATTTAATTATACGCAATAAGGGACAAGTTAAATGGCACCTAAAATTGAAAATAAAGAACCAGAGAGCAACTTCAGACGGATGGTTTAGTCGATTTATTGCGTTTTTCTGTTTCCGTTTCACAGTGCACACGTCCTCCAAACTGAAATACTATCCGTTTCTAGAGCAAATTTTGCGCATTTGGTGTCTACTAGTGTACTACATCTTTGAGTTGATAACGATTCTTTTTTTGTCGTACATTGCCGGTCTTTTTGTGAACTACATCAGCATCGTTGGCAGTTTCTGGCAATGGCTGAACGGCGTTCAACAGCTCTTCTACATTGTGGTCAGTTTCACATTATGTTTGTACAGCTACTTCATCTATGTGCTCCACCTTCTGGCACCTCTAATTCTCTATCTGGTGTGCTGCATTTACGCCATACAGTACCGAAAAGCAAACAGAAAACTGACTGTGTTGTTGGGAAAATTGAAAAACGCTGAAAAAGGGGCTGATGACTACATAACCCAGTCTGCCAGAAAATTCAGAACTTCTCACACTCGTCTGACGGCCTTCGTTCTGAGGTACAACAACAGCATCGTCTCCAAAATAATTGCCTACTACCTGCACTACGTACTTCCTTTCCACATTTACACTACAGGGTACAGGGTCTCAGAACAGAGCAACCTATTGCAAAAAACTGTCATCTACAACGTTCTGTTGATGACCACTGTGTGGTTCTTTCTACTGGTGCTCCCCGTTGTCGTACCAAAGGTCAACAATGAAATCTGCAAATCAGGACCGACTTTAGGGGCGATCTTTGCAAAGAAGGGAGTTCTAGTATCCGTAAAAAAGAGGCGACTACTTTCCAATACATGGGTGGCCAGAGATTCAGAGACATCCTGGAGCCGAGAGGCAATCAAGCTAGCCACTTGCTATGAAATGATTTGGCGAGTGGACAATCAGTTGACGTTCACTGCTGGCCAGATGGGCCAAACAATGAACTGGTCATTCATTTGGAAATTGGCATTTCTCTACGTCTACTTTGTGTTTTTGTTACAGAAATGATGCTACTTTTACTTTTGTGAAAAGTTTGTTAGGAAAAATGACGATAACATGTAATAATTGCAAAAAATTATTTTTAAGTAAGCACTTTATTTTGGATTTTTACTAGCAACGTTTAACTTCAGTTTTGTGCTCTTTTTAGGCGAAAGTTTATCAGCAAAAACAAGTAACTTCTAAAAACATTTTATATGATTGCTTCCGCACACCAAGTATATTTTTTGGCAAATGTCACCAATGTCAATGGCGACAGCGATAAACAGGTAACTACAGTGACCTGCAACAACTTTTCTACTTTTTCCCAAAGTCAACAGAACATCGCTTTCTGAAACATCAAAAACATCAGCACTTTCGTTCCTAAGTTGGGTATTTTCCAACCAATGTTTTTGAAGTGTTTTCTACCTACCTCTTTAGAGAGCACAAACACAGTTTGACATTGCACTGACATTAACACACAAGAAAAAAGTAAAAATGAAAATGAAAGTCTCCTTTCGCAGCCTACCCCTGAAAGATTGGACCATCAAGTTCTGCTGGCTGCTGCCCAAAATCATCCTCTACCTAATCTGTCTGTACCTCTTCTACACCAACGTCAAAACGCTGACCAGCGCCTTCTTCCGCTTCAACACCACCGTGGTGATCCGCTACGAAACGCCGGAGACGATCTACTTTCCCGGCCTCACAATCTGTGGCTGCAGTCTGGCGGAGAAGTTCTGCGACTTTAGCACACTAGGTGACAGCGACAGTGAGATTGCCGATCTGACGGTGCGCCAGGTGCTGACCAGCTACTCCTTCCCGGAGCACTACCTCGTCTCCGCCTGTCACTTCATCTACGACTCGCGCCAGCCGGAGTTCAAGGTGCCCTGCAGCGAAGTGGAGCCGCCCCTGGCCAGTCTGCAAAATGGCCGCCGCTGTTTGACCTACTTTACGAGGTTTGAGGCCTTTTTAATTCAGTTAAAACGCAAAAACTTGCAGCTTTTTACTTGCTTTCAGACTGAACAAGCTTTTCAAGCACCACACCATCAACTTCCACAAGCTGCATCACCGCCAAAACCGACACTGGACGCTGACGGCGAACAATCGCAGCTCCAGCATGAACATGAAGATGACCAACACTGAGCAGTACACCTGGTACGTCTACCTGGAGCTCAACATGAGTCAGCCGTATGATGGGAGCAATGTGGACGTTAACATCGCTAATGTAATCAACAGTAGCACCAGCAGCACCTCTGACTTCGACGACAGTCAACCGAATATGGACGATTACAAGTCCAAGCTGCTGGACAGTGACGTGCTGCTGGCACTGCACACGCCCAACGCCGTGCCCAGCCTCCTCGAGGCCGACTACATGAGCATCGACCTGGGCGTCGACTATCAGATACACTTCTCCAAGCAGATTACCACCCTCAAGCCGCCGCCCTTTCAGACCAAGTGTCGCGAGTACTCGAAGAAAACGAGTAAAAGTTTTTTTGGAGTGCTTTGAAAAATATTTTTAAATACTTTTTTAACATCTCCAGAACCTCGATCGTCTAATGAGTGCATGAGCATCTGCCAGTTGCAAAACGACCTGCAGAGGGAGTGCATCAACCCCAACGTGCTAGTCACCAAGGACCTTCTCGCCCTCTTCGACAGTCACTCGCCAAAAATGAACTCCTCGAACATCAAGTTTTGCACCACCAACTGCAGCGTTCAACAGTACATTGATTACGTGTCTCAGCGGGCGATCTGCAAATCGTTCTGTGGTATGTAGCAAAAATCCAAACCAAAAAGAAAACTGTGGCGGGATCTGTTTGATGGTGTCCGAAGCTACGTTTTGCTAGCTTAGGTTCGTGCCGGGTTTCTAGCTTACCTTACTTGCTCAGAGGGTAGCGGGGAGTGTTAAACTAAATGGAATAAGGGCCAAAAATAAAGGCCTTATATGGAGAATAATAAATGAAAATAATAAACAAATAAAAGTTCAATAATTCTTGTAACAGGTATTGATTGTGAGGTGGAAAATTATGACCTAATCGAACCTAATCAACTGTACGACGTTTGCTATAGACTAATTTTTAGAGTTAAAACGCTGTGGAAGATGTTTGTAAAGTTGTGAAAAAATAAGCATTGTACAAACTAAGCAGCAAAAAATATTTTGTAGTATCCTAATTGTTCTGTAGACGTTCATTGTCCACCACCTGTGATGTGTGTGTACTAAGATTAATGTTGAAAGTCGATAAACATTGACATCATAGCTGTCTTTTGTTTGCTAAAAACAACACACAAAACATCATTTTTAAAAAAGTCATACACATTTATTTAATGAAAAAAAATATATTAAAGTTAATAAAGCAAATTAATTAAATAAATTAAAATAATATTAAAAGTTAAAGAAAATATAAAATTGCGACAACATAGGTTTACTTGCACATGTGGTCGGTGAGTTTACAATAAGTCAATAAATTTATGCGACCATCGAAAACACGGAAATTTAAACTCGATCGTAGATATTTTATTTGCAAGACCACTGAGTGTTTTAAACCCGCCGAAATCGCCGTTTACATTGAACATACGAAATTTGATGGCGGATTCAATGAACATGTTGACGTAATGATCATCATCAAATGGCTCGATGGGCTGAATGGTCATGTCACGTAGTTCGTTGGGGTATTGGAGGGAAATTGTATTTGGTGTCATAGAATGTGGAAAGGAGACCAAATCAGTAAATTTTTCTGGTTTTTTGTAAACCTCATTTTTCGGTAAGTTCGATACTGGTGTCGAATAAGAGGTTTTCTTGATCAATTGAAACATCTGTTTTTCATCCAATCCTCTGATTAAATTGTCTTCGATTGCAAACATCTTTGCATAAAGCATAGATGATGATAAGACAAACCTTTGAGCGTGTTCATTATTTACATCTTTGACTGGATACCGCCTAACAGTTGACCCCATCTGTTGTAGGACAAAATTTGCGTCGTTGACGTTGGTAATGAAAAGGCGATGGAATAGGTTTTTTGATAATTTCACACAGTCACTCCAGTTAGATGGTCGGTCAACCATCACAGAGTTAAGCATATCGAAAAACTCTAGTTTTTCTATTGCGGGCAAACTGCACAGTCGATCAAAAGAATTTTCTCTCATCAGGTACCACATCATGATCTTAGCGCGGATGCTAAAGATGCTGACAAAAAGGTGAATGGTGTAGTTGTACACCATCTGCTTAGAAATGTCAGAGTCTGTAAGAAGGAATTTTGGAATTTCCAAACTTGCAACTTTTTCAGTGGCACTGAAATAAAAAAAAGTTAAAGTACCGATACTTTAGGTAATAAAAAATAAATTGGATGGTGTCTTACCTCGCATGGAAATTTTCAAAATCGAAATTTAGGTTTAGTGGAGCAGTTTGTTTTTTTCCAGATATTTTCACAAGTGATTCAAAATCAAACTTGTTCTTCTCGTAAAATTGAACAAACTCGGCACATCCGCATTTAACGATATCTTCCTTTGATAGTAGATCACCATTTATTTTCTTTACGTGTTCGATTACATTTTTAAATTCAGACGTTGATCCGTGATGTTCATTTTGATTGTTCGGTGAAACGCAAATAAATGAAATTTTTGCGTATTCGTTGAACAGTGCTTCAGTGTAATTCATGTTTTTTCGGCTTTCTTCGACATAAATAGGTTTTCCAGTACTGTCACATGCATTCCAGTACGAATGTAATTTTTTTTGTGGGCTTGCCAAATAACTAGTTTCACTGAATGTTTCACATTGATGTGTTGTTTTTCGTTTTGCGAACTTTTTTGTGTATCCGCCATAATTGACAGTGTCAGCGAGGCCGTAAATTGATTTTGACTCCATTTCAGAAAACCCAAAATAAGTCGAATATGAGGTTTCGGTCAACTTGAGTTGCTTTTTATCGTTTGAAGTGTCCCATTTGAGGCGCCTTAACTCGTTCCTAACGTGACTTGATTCTTTCAATTGTTCACTCAAAGAGTCTGTGAAATGTGCGAATTCAATGAGTGAATGATGAAACAGTGCGACTGTCATTAACTCGACAATTGCAGAAGGGGCTTCACTCATCGGAAGTTTAGGTTTAATCAAACTGTTCACATATGGTCGATTGATTGATTTCGAAACGTAGAGGTCTCCAGATGTGCCTTGTACGTTGCTACTTTCGATTCCTTGATTCTGTCGTAATTTTTTAAAGGAGCACAAAGTCCTCGGTGGCTACAATAAAAAAAACAAATAAATTTAAATTTTACATGCTTTAAAAATGACTTACAATTGATTCGAGGGATACTTTTACGTCGTTTTGTTTGTAAACAGTAATATTTCGCAACTGTAAATGTGTTATGTTGTGAAACACACATAAATGTTTTCGCAATCGTGCAAGTGTTGCTTTTGTCGAATTGATAGGTTTAACTTGAGAATTTTCATCTTTGTTGTGATTGAGCTTACATAAAAATACGTCCTTGTCATCGACTGATAATGTGTCAAAAAAACACAATATTTTTGAGTAGGTGTTTACGAGTTTAGAATCAAGTTGATTGTCTTTAACTGATAGATAATGCATCTTGACCTGAAGTGACTAAAAAATGCAATATTGTAACAAACTAAAAAAAAAACAAAAAATAATAATATTACCAAAACAGTCAAAGGAATTTTGACTGGACCATCCATATACTCCGATAAAAGTGTAAGTTGACTTGTGCTTGTATTATGAAACTTTCGTAAATGAGAGTCAATTATTCCATTGAAATCGTTTTTAAGATTATAGCAGAATTTTTTTGAACTTCTAAATCCTTCTCGGTGGCGTAGTTTACATTTAAACATGCCATCATTGTTAACTTCAAATAAACACAACATCTTGAACGTTTTTTCGGATAGATCTTCTTCGTCTTCAAGTTTAACGGTTTCGTTTTCGATAACGGAGGTTTCTTGTTTGACTGGGTTTGTAGAATCATCGGACAGAGTGTTACACAGTAAAGATTCGGTTTCCTTAAGTTTACGGATTTGTTGGTAATCAAGATAAAACTGATGAGTTTTAGTTGGCTGCAAAATTAAGACAAAAATTAAATACAGTTAAAAATAAAAAGTTAAATTACCATTGATGTCAATGAGATTGTCACAAAGTCGTCAGAATATTCATCAAGTGTATTAAGTATGCGTGAAGATATCCTGTGATAATTATTAAGGTGGGCGTGAATGTGGTCCGAAACAGGCAACATTGTGTACCGTAATTTGTCGTTTTTATATTTTTGTTCATTTTCATGTCTAAGCATGCACTTGAGTCTTTCGTTTGATATAGGTTTGTATAAACACAGTAATTTAAATAAGGTTACTGTCAATGGTGAATCTTTAAGTTGTACAGTTTCATTGTCGAATGAAAAGGTTTCGTTAATAGCGATTGAGCTTGTAGAAAGTTCGATTCTTTCAGGGACCACCTTTGCGACTCCAGTTGGAACTTGAATAAACCGTAAATTTGATCTTTTGTTACCCGGATAGTTAAGGAAAACTTGCTTTGTCCTGCTAGACTTTAAAGTTGTAAAACTAAAATTTTAAAAAAAATAAGTTATACACAAATTATAAAAATTACCAGAGATTCGAATGTGATGGTGGTTGAGCCGTCTGAATATTCGTCAAAACTTGCAATTTCAATCCGTTGTATTTTATGGCAGTTAGCAAGGTGAGCTACTAAATTATTACGTCCTGGCTTGTAAATACAAAATGTATTGGAACGATTATAAATCGTGTGAGGCAGTTTGCACTTAAATTGGTTGTTTGATACTGCATAAAAAAAACAGAGCATTTTGAAATCAGTAACTGATAGGTCTGATTCGTCTTCAATCTTGGTAACGCTTTTTTCGACATCAGAGGTTTGGTTCTCAACGATGGTATCACTTTTAATAATCTTGATTTTAGCGTCATTTGAACCGCATGGTACGACATTATAGGTTTGCTGAATTTGTGTCCCTGAAACAGTACTATTGGTTAACAAACACTTATATTTTCCTTGTTGTGTGTTTTCCAGATATAGTTGTCGTGTTTTTGATGACTGAAAAAAAAGTTAGTTTAAACATTTAATACATATAAAAAATCTATTGATCATTACCATAGACATCAGTGAAATAGTAGTTGAGCCGATTTTATACTCTGTAAGATTTCTGATTGACTTCATAGTTAGTTCTTTATGCATGTACTCAAAGTGTTGTTTTAAGTTTTTATAAATAGGAACAAAGCAATATATATCCGGTTTTTTTAAACTTAACCGCTTTTTTCTTACGTGTGGTAGTTGACATTTAAGTTTTCCATCAGATGTAGGTTTGAAAAAACACAGAAACTTAAAAATGTGTGTTTCAAGAATCAGTTCGTCTTTAATGTGCACAAGGTCAATATCATCTTTAGAGGGTTGCTTTTCGACGATGATATCATCAACTGTGGAATTGGTACTAACCTCACCTTGAGATACTGGTTCGATATCAGAGGTTTCAGAAATAGACGTACATGAAACACTTTGTGTGATAGGTTTGCTTACTGATGGACTTGCGTCAATTTTGTCTTCGGTTTGAAAAAATCCAACATCGATTTTTGACCTTTCAATAAATGTGAGCGATTCTGTAAAAAAATTGAATTAATATTTAAATATGATTTACAACAAATTAAAAATACCATTTTCAAAGACTTTGATTGCGACAAAGTAGGTTTTGTGAGCTTTGACTGGGCTTTTGCCTGCAAAATGTATCGGTTAATAAGTTGCACACAAAAAAATAAATATCAGAAAAATATACCTTGTCCGGTGGGTCAGCCATTGTCAACCTTTACCTTCACGATGTTACTCTAAATAAAACGCAAAAACTGAGGTTTTGAGAACGCTTGAACAGCACTACAACTGAAAAAACCACTCGTCAACAAAATTCAGTTTGCGTGAAGACAGACGTGAAAAACGAGGAAGTGCAAAAACGTGCTTTCTTCGCTCAGTAAAAAATGTAGTTTGTGTCAAAATAGTAGTTGTGTAAAAATAGTCATCACACTGTTGCCACAAAGCACATGTTTTATTCTGGCAGTCTGTGTTAGAGTTTTGCTGAAATAAACCTCAAAATCGTCACCTCATTCTTCTAATGTGATTTATTAACTTACTTAACTCGAATCATGAACCAACGGTAAAACTTTTGCTTTAATATTTGGTTATGCAAATGAACTTAATAGTTGTTAATTTTGTTTTCATTTTGACAGAAGAAGTTATTTCCGCCCAAAAGCTGTATGTGCTGTACCCAAGTGCACATACAAACCTCTTAATGGCCCTCAGTTCTACGACCATCTTATTAAGCAACATGGATTTCCAGTCGACAAGATTACAGAAACCTATGCTTTCGATTTTTTTATTTTTGATTCTAAAACAGACCACTCAAAATTTGCTCATGTTTGTCGTCTTTGTGCCAAAGTTTCCAATGCTCAAAATTCTCAATACGGCAATGAACCTGCACTTGAAGCCGAAAACGAGCGCCATGTAGCTGAACATTGTGGTGTTTTAACCTTTCATTGTGTTGATTGTTCTACTTGGTTCAAGTCAAAACGTCAATCTGAACGCCATTCCCTTACTAACCACAATAATCGAAACAGTATAATCGACAGTACAAAGTATTTTTGTCAAAATGTCAGCCTCAAGTCTCAGTGGGATAAAGCCATTGCACTACTAATGCCCGACCAAAACCTCAATTTCGCATTGATTGATAGCTCTTTTGTTCATATTATCAACACGATTGAGAATGATGCCTATGTTGAAGACGAGGAAACCATTGCACAAGTTGTACAAAAAAATGAACACGAATGGAATTCAATTAGCGATATCAAAGGATTGGCTAAAAACATTTTTCTATACTGCGGTAATTGGCACCAAATTGGTCGAATGATCCAATCGTCATCGATTTCTACTGTTAAAAACTGCTGCGAAGAAATCAAGAATGATTTGCTTCAGTTGATCACGCACCATAAAGCTTGTCATTCGCTAGCCACACTATTTTTCAATTGTGATGACACTTCTTGGAACCACTTGCTTCGTTTACTTGAAAATGAAACAACCCGATCACAGTTATATGACTCACTAGAAGCTGGACGTTTTTTTCGGAAAATGATGACTAACGAGTCGTTTCGTCAAGATAGATATTTAAACCTCTCAGTCGTTTTTAAAGTACACGAAATTATTTCAAAGCGAGGTAAAACTCAATTTTTTGAATGCATGGCTTCACGACCAGGACCAGCAGCTATAGATCTTGCAAATTTTGCTAGAAGTAATGTAAGTTTTGTCGACATTTTAACGACCAATTTGTTCATAATTTTTAACCTAGATTGTTCAATGGAGTAACGATCATTCAACAAGCTATGTCATCCGGCTTCTCATCAAAACATCATCACAGGCAACAAAAACCGAAAATGCAATAGATCACCAAGCTTACTTTCGTTTTTTGATTGCCGTCTCCAATGAGTTTGAAAATTTAAAGACTACTGAGCTCGGAATTACGACACTTCAAGCACAAACCTACTTTTCGTCAAATCTTTGCGATTCATTCTTGATGAAAATTACTTGTATCGATTGGATTTTTGAAAAACTCGGCCAGTTTTATCGATTTCAAAACAGTGCACATTCGTAAGTTTTTTATTACTTCATTTTTTTTTCATTTTTAATAATTTTATTTAAAATAGACACTTGATACAAGTTGCAATTTGCTTACAACCTTCTTCTGTCATTTGCAAATTAGCAATGACCTTACTACTAGAAAATAGGTAAACATCAAAACAATATTTATTTTTATTAACATTTCTTTAATTGCAGCGATCCACTTTCAATCCTTTTGGAAGATAAAATCGGTAACAACATAATTCGACGAATAATAGGGCAAATTGGAGACGTCCAGTTGCTTGGAAGATTGTCAATGCATCTATCGGAAAAGTACAACTTTATTGGATACAAACATGGTTTCGACTCACGATCAATACCATGGGCAAAAGTTACAGTTGATTTAGCCAATATGCGTTTTAAGATAGCAAAGGAAAAAGAGCGACAGCAGTAGAATTGTTCTGACTATTGGTAAACCTATATTTCGTAATTTCAATTAGTTTTGATATCAGCAAGTTTTAAATGTGTTCATCAAAAGTGGCCCCAATAATGTAGCAGGAACTCTTTATTGTCAACTCACACAACTCTTGTTATGTATTTAAATGTTGATTAGCCTTTATGTGTCAAACTTAATTACCAATATATTTTTTAAAACACTTTTATTATCATTAAATTGTTCTTCGTTTGTATGTCACTTAACCGAAATCAAAAGTGGTGAGGGGTAAAATTATAATTTTGCATTTGAGATTTAAGTAAATGTTTGAATTAAACTTTCAATTGTGATAGAATTAAATGCAATTATTCCAGTGTAAAGGCCATTGCCAATCTGTATTGAGGAACTCTCTATTTTTGGAAGCATCTAACTCTGGTGCTCCCTAACTTCATGGCCATGTGTGGTATTAAAAGAACCGGTAAACTCTCTAGTTTCAGAATAAAGCCACTTTGTTGGGGGAAACTCTGTGGTTTTCAAATGAGACCCTAAAACGTGACCCATTGTAAAAACAAAGTTTAAGTTACTTGAAAACTCATAACTCTGGTGTTCCTTAATTTCATGAGTCATGTTTAGTATTAAATGAACATGTAAACTTTCTAGTTTTAGAATATGTCTATTCCGTTAAAAGAAACTAATTATTTCAAAAACTAAAGCTTAAAAAAAATCAAAAACCGAATTTTTTACTTTGAAAACTCATAACTTTGGTGTTCCTTAATTTCATGATTCATGTTTAGCATCAAAAGAACAAGTAGACTTTTTAGTTTCAGAATATGTCTACTTTAATGGAGGAAACTCATTGGTTTAAAAACTAGAACCCAAAAAATCCAGTGATCTCGAGTCGCGTGTGGCTATTTTGACCAAACCAGCCCCTGTGCTTGCTTTGATTTGACCACCCGCGACCCAAAATCACTGAACTTTTTGGGCTCTAGTTTTCAAACCACTGAGTTTTCCCTCTCAAAATAAATAATAATATTCTAAATCTTGAAAATCTTTTGGTCTTTTAATACCAAACATGACCCACAAAGTTAGTGAGCACCAGAGTTACAAGTTTTCAAAGTAAAAAAATTCAAAGTTTGTACCTGTTTTTGGAGCTTCTACAGCCAACCATTTTGGATCACGGTTTTTTCATAGACAATAAAAAAAATATATAAATGCGCAGCAGACGCCAGAGATGCAAATAAATCCTTTGATCTCTATTAAAAGTGTTTCTAGTAGCTCACCTGCAGTTGGTAAGCAAACAATAAAGATTAAATGCAAAAAAAAATAAATGATAGATAAATGTTTTAATCAAGATAATGTGTTGTTATATATAGTATATCAAGAGATAAGTTTGAGACAAAAAAATAGATAAGTTCAAGATAAAGTGCGTTCCACCACAGTACGTTCCAGAATGTCGACCAGATGAAAGTTGAAGTTTCTTGTGACTAATGGCAGGCCATTGTCTACTGATCACTGGGTTTCGTTGTGGTATCGTAGTGTTATTTGTTGACTCGATGTTATTTTACTAAAAACGAAATTGGTATAGTGTGTGTCACCTTTCTTCTGTGAGATGTGTAAAGGTGGTCAAAAATACGAACACAATGACGATAAAGAGGTTTTTTTTGTGTGTACACTTTCAACTGCTGACGCCGTCTGTTTACCGTCCTGCCGTTGTCGATGACGATTAAGCCATCAGTTGGAACAGGCCGGCCACCACGGCGTCGCGTAGGTTGGCAATTCGTTCATTAAGAAGCGACATGACTTCTCGAGTCTCTGACAGTAGGCGCGAGTACTCGCTGATCGAATCGTGCATTCGATCCATGAAATTGCCGAATTGTGCTTCAGCTTCCAAAACCTCTTCGTCTTGTACGTCGACACTTTGCATCCATTGTGCAAAAACGAGTCGCGTCTGTTCGCGTGTGTGCATGTACTCGGTGAGTGTCTGTCGAGCTCTGTTCGACGCCTCGTACAATTCTTCAAGATGAGTCAAGCACTCGCTTAACTCAATCAACTGAGTGGTGGTGGTTCCGCGAACGTAATCTTGATTTATTCTATTGAAAGCCATTGTTGATGTTTCACAAATGTAAAACTAAATGGTAAAATTTTTTGGCGAATTAGAGGTTTACACAGCCAAATCAGGGCTTTGAGTGTGGGCGAAAATTAGGTTTTTGAAAAAAATAGAAAAGAAAAGAAAAGATCCAACTTTTGAGTTAGAAAACTTCTATGACTTTCATTGAGTTTTCGTTGTCTTATTTATCGACATGCTAAAGTATTGTTAGAAAGTGCCCTACTGTTCCAATTTTAAAAAACTGTATTGTTTAACTGAAAAGTTCGTTGTTTGTCAATTGTTGGTGAAAGAATCGAATTTTACTAAAATTTTTGCACTAATTGATACACTTCCTTGATTGAAAACTAAAAAATTTTCATTGTATAATTTAAAATGCCAACCAAAAGATGCAACACAAAATATACATTTCAATAATTACATAGTAGTGTTCTTTTTGTTCACTAATGTAACTAAACTGTGCAATGCTGACATTTTTTATAAGTTTACATAGTGGCTCACAATGACAATATTTATGGGATATGAAAGTTTACCAACTCAGACACACTCACTTTACTTGTGAGACAAAAGTCAGTGGAATTTCACAATGCACAAGTGTCGCCAGAATTTTTAAATGTGTGTTAGTTTAAATAGTCAAGAGCTTCGTTTGTTGAAATAGATTTGCACGTGTTTTTTTGCTCACGTTTGTTGTGTGTCTGTTTGTTTCTCTCTTTCTCTCTCTCCTTCTCTCTGTGTGACATCAAGTTCATCGAGTAGATTTCCACTTCAACTAAAACCTTTTTCTCGTGTCTACTTTCACCTGTAAGTTTTTCTACTCAATTTAAAATTACCCGACATTTATTTTTGTGAGTTTTTAGGTTGCATGCTGCGTTGTAGTGTCTTTGAATTTTACCAAACCTCTAGTTTCGTTTAAAGTGCTTTTGTATCTGCGATGGAGGATTTGGAAGACAGTGATTTCACCGAAAGGGTTGATCGAGAACCAGAGGTTTTAAATCACATACCGTCAAATCAAAGTGAGTAATGTATAAGCGATTCTACATGTTTGTTACAAATATTATTATTTCTAGTTTTGGACGATTTTCCTGGTTATCTGCGAATTAGATTTTCCAATTTAAAGATCAGTCATGTCGGTGTCTACGACGGATTGTTTGACGTGTTGTCGTCATCTGTTCTATTTCTCAAATCGCCAAACGATGCCACAAACCTCAGTTTCGCCTCACGATTCCCTTTGTTGCATGATTGGGAAGCAGTTTTAAACCGCAAAAGTTTTCGTAATCTAATGATTCCTTTGATGGCCCTTGAAACTATTTGTGATCTTTCACAGGTTTTCATGCTCGAAACACTTACTTCACATGCCACCAACATTGTGCCATTTTCAACTTCTCGTGTCAGAGCACTTACATGTTTTGATATTGAGCTAGAAGTTCCCATCAAGAATCTCGCATCATGCCAGCAAAAGTATTGCAATTCTTTCTGGCTAATGAAGTCTCAAAACTGTGGTTTCACTGAACTGCAGCTTAAATGCGATGATGATGCTATGAAAAACAACTGCATTCTCATTTTTACCAAAACCTCTTTTATCGATAACGACGACGATACAGGTGTCAATTCCTTGACTGACAATGATGATGGTAATCGCATCGTCTCTTTAGTTCTGAACGCCTGTATGGCTGAAACGGACGAAAATCGATCCACGCTCAAGAAAATTTTTCGAGAAGGAAAAACTGAGATAGTGTTTCTCTCACAAGTGACACAGTTTCTCAAAGGATTGAAAATTGTATCTGTTCCTGATCGACCAGCAGATTTTCCAGCAGAGAGAGACTACAATTTGTCGCCTGCATTTGATGCTTTCATCAACCCAAACCTATTTTTCGCGTTATTTTCCACCTCAAATGAACGTACATTTAAAGAAAAGTTTAACAAGTTGATGACGTGCGACAAGTTAGGTTTGCTTGTTTTAGACGGTGCACCAGGTACAGGAAAAACAACAACTGTAGTTTCTTCTATTGTTGACTACATCACAACTGCCGAAAGCTCGTCAGAAGAATTACCGAAAGTTCTTGTAACGGCTCCATCAAATGCTGCGGCTGACGTGTTTTACACCAAACTTCGGGCCCAGCTACCGCATCTTCGCATTTGTCGACCAGGAGAGAGAGAAAAGTTTAAACCTAACGTTCGTATCCAAACTCAAACTGATTATGATTTGATTGCCCAAGAAATCAAAGGCGATAGTGAAGAGGAGCCTTCGAAACAAGTAGTAATGCGTGAATTTCTTTTAACATCAAACATCATTGTTGTGACTTTGGGTTCTTCGATGTCGAACGAAATTTTAAACCTCAGAATTCGTCTTCAAATCGATCTGCTTGTCGTCGATGAGTGCGGTCAAGCAAAGTTAGAGGAAATTTTGTTCCCTCTCCATTTAACTTCAATTTCTCGCCTCGTTTTGATTGGTGATCCCAGACAATTGGGACCCACTCTCAAATCTTCACTAATGATGAACATGCCTATAGATAAAACCTCTATTTTCGTCAAAATTTGCAATTTTCTTCAAACAAAAGGACCAAATGCGATTTTTTGTCTTCGCCAACAACATCGAATGAAACCATTTGTGGCTAGTATTGTCAGCCACATTTCTTATAATGCTGCTGCAGCTGACCAACTTACAACAGATCCAGATGGAAACTGGACAAAAACTAACAGTCACCCTGCGCTTCTTGTGTTTTCCGGTGAATCATGGAAAGATAAACGAACAAACAACTCGTTTTCATATGAAAATCAAAAAGAAGCTGAATTTGGAGTGGCCCTCCTTCGCGCTTCACTTCAACGACAGGGATTCAATTTTGAGAATCGAAGCTTTCCCAGACAAAAGGAATTGACTTATGGCATTATTGCTCTTTATCGGGGCCAAGTAAACCTCTATCGTCGCCTTTTATTTGAAGAAAATCTACACGAAATCGTCAAAGTCTATACAGTGGATCAGATGCAAGGCAGTGAGTGCGACATCGCAATTGTCAGTGCCGTGCGGGCCTCTACCGAACATCACAGCGTCGGCTTTGCTTCCGACCTCCGCCGCCTGAACGTCGCCCTCAGTCGCGCCGCCTGCGTCTACGTTCTGGCCAAATACGACGATTTTAAAACTCACCAAGGATGGAGCAAGCTTTTTCACGAAGCAATTCGGACAGATTGCCTTTACGCGGACGCCGATTGCCTATTGTCTGGCGGAATCATATCCAAAGTGCTGGCTACTCGAGCATCTGACGCAATTTGGATTAAAGTTAACATTTAGTTACTAAACCTATGCATCGTTTAATTGTTTTCATTATTATTATCAATAAAGTAATAACTTACCTTATGAATTTACAGTACAAACAATAAAAATAGTTCCAAATAACTTTTTGTGTAAAATGTGACTTGCCTTAAACTCTCAGCGTCAATGTTATTAGCGGCTTTGTTCTTATAATGATATTGAAAGAAAATGTAATAAAAACAAAGTTCAGGGTAATGTTTTAATCAAAATGCTAAAAAAGATTACACGACAGGAAAAGTATAGATAAGTTGGAAGAGATAAATGCTAAACAATGACAGTAGATAAAAAAATGTTTTCTGACCACTCAGTCGATTGGTGGGAAAAAGATCCACTTACAGATGTCTTGACAGGTCAGACCAAAATCGATGAGGATAGATGATTGGCGACAGAATTTTGTACAGTACAAAAATTTCGCCTGTGAGAATATGTGTGGTGTGATGCGAATGAGAGGTTTATTGGTAGCGTTGGTGGTGCGATTTTACAGTCTTGTTCAGTTCTGCTGTTGAAACGACTCGATGAGTTGTTACACTCAACGACGTTGCGTTGCCATCAGTTGGTAATAAATTTCCAGTATTCGTGAGTACTTTATCCAAATCCTATTTTTCACGAATTCAATCGCTCCATCCATCTCGTGAAGTTCACGAGCTTGGTTTTCAATTGTTTCATTCAATTGAGTAGTGATTTGATTTACTAACTGGGCAACTTCGTCTCGGTTTTCAGCAAATTGATTTTCGCGCGACCACTCTTCGAAGTTTTCGATTACGCTGTCGCGACAATTGCGCGTGTTGTTAAGTTGTGCCTCTATGTTTAGCCAATCTTCATTGAGCTCGTCGAGATCTTCCATATGTGTTTGGATGTCACGCTGCAAACCTTCGATCTCTTCGACGAAGCGTTCGTTTTCTTGGACACGTGGAATTTGGTGTTCCATTGTGAAGTTTTCGATCAAAAAAATTAATATAGTTGATTGAGAAAACGAAAATAGAGGTTTGATGTATGAGTTGTCGATAAAAGTTTAACTCTTCGGTTGTTTGCTGGAAGAGGCTTGATTTTAAACCTTGATAAGGTGAAATCGTATAACTTTATCTATTAACATAGTGCTCTTTTTATTAACCACACAAAACATTATTGTAAAAGTTCTAACATAATTAGAAATCGAATTTTATTGTTAAACGATGACTACTGCTGTTGGTTTTTATTGTTGACTTTTGGCGCTAATCTTAAACAAAATAATTCAAAAGCAATCTATTTTGTATTGTTTTATTAAAACAATGATTAATTAGTTTTGATTGTAGATTTTAAATTTAATAATGAGATTTATTATTTAATATTTAAGCCAACTATGAAATTCTGTACAAAAAAATACCAAATGCAGCACATTTTTGATTAGAAAGAATTGTTGAGTATTTTAAAGAAGTTGGTCCAATAGTATTGCAAAAAAAAGTCACTGGTTATATTATTTGTGGAAAATATTTTCATATAGTCACCATTACCAATATTGTTACTATTGATGGCCGTCCACTGTCCGGCTAGTAGTTCACGTTCAGACTATCAAATTGTTTGTTTCTTAGTTAACTTAGAATGTGTTTAGACTGTTTATGTCAATGTACATCAACGTGATGATAATTTCAGGTAGTCATGACTTATTTTCAGTTTTCATGTTGTTTCCTTTACTGTCTGTTTTACCGGTTGTTGCCCACATGCAAACTTTTAAATATTTAAAAAAAATGAGTTAAAATAGACAAATCATCGCTGTTGAAATAGTGACATTTTTGTTTGTTTTTGCTGCCGACGATCGCATCCTTCGCAACTTGCCGTTTCAAAAACTTCCAAAACCTGCTTTGTTCCTGTTGTGCCTGACTGGAAGTTAGATCAACGATTGACTCACATAACCTCAGTTGTCGTCTTTTCACATCTTGTAAGTATTTTAGTTTGCCGGAAAGTTTTATTTTATTTGTTTTGCCTTTTTGCTGTTTTGCGTTTTTTTATCACTTTACACAGCTTTGAGTTTGGTCACTGTCAACTAAAACCTCTGCTTCGTTTCTCTAAGTTTTTAGTTGAAAATGGAAAGTAGCGCTGTTGGTGACGGTTTAGTGTTAAGTGAAAACATGGACGACGATTTTCTCTCTGATATTAATCTAATATCAACTCTTCCATCAGGTAAACAGTTTTTTATTTTGTTTTTGATTTTTCTAAATGATTAGCTTTTATTTCAGACACTTCTCAGTTTCAAACCTATGAAAAGGTCGACTTTAACAATCTAAGAGTGTGCACAGCTGGAATTTACGAAGGAGTTTACAACATTTTATCTTCGTCGATATTGTTGCTGCGATCTCCGAGTGATTTGAAAAACCTATCTTTTCGTTCATCTATGCCTTCTGATGATAGTTGGGAACTTGCTTCAACGCGCGAAGAGTTTCGAAAGTTAATGGTTCCAACATTAACATTGGAAAATATCTCCAATTTGTCGCAATCATTTTTGTTTACTGATCACTGCTCATTGGACGTCAGTATCAATCATAATTCATTTTCTCAAATTGATGCACTCACTTGCTTTAACGTTGATTACACAACTACGATGGGAAGTTTGATTCGCTGTCAACAAAAGTTTAACAACTCTGTTTGTGTGATGTACGCTCAAAGTGAAGTTATGCCAACTAGAACTCATCTCAAGTGTGACTCAATTGCACTGTGCGAAAATTGTGTTATGGTGTTTTGTAAAACCTCTTCTTTCGATACTGATCAATACTTTTGCACTGCTCAACCGGCGTCATCTAATGAAGCTAATCCAATGGTCACTGTTAAGATGGCAGTATACATTTGTCAGACTGACGAGAATAAGTTGGTTTTTCAATCAATTATTCAACAAGAGAAAGCTACAATTTTTGTTGTTGATCAAATTTCACAATTTCTAAAGACTTTGAAAATTTTGTCGATTCCCACCAGACCAACTTTTGTCGACGAGAACATGGAATATAATTTATCGCTTGTGTATGACGCTGTTATCAACCCAAACCTATTTTTCGATGTATTTTCTACTAAAAATGGACAATCACTCAAAGAAAAGTTTGACATTTTAATGGACTGTGACAAAGTGTGCCTGTTGTTGCTTGATGGTGCCCCTGGAACTGGCAAAACTACAAGTGCAAGCAATGTCATCGCCGACTACGTGAAAAATTCAATTGCTAAAGATACAGCCATCAGGATTCTTGTGACTGCCCCATCTAATGCAGCTGCTGATGTTTTTTATTTAAAACTACGGACGCTTTTGCAAAATATAACTATTTGTCGTTTGGGTGAAAAAGAAAATTTTAAACCTAAAGTTCGTGAATTCCTTCATTCAGATTTTAACGAATTTGTAAATAGTCACGCTCACACTTACGGTAGAGACGCACCAAGAGGCACTTTTGAAAGAGAATTTGTGGAAAATTCATTCATCGTTGTAGTGACATTAGGTTCATCAATGTCAAGCGACCTTCTAAAACTCAGTCACTCTCTACAATTTGATTTGCTTGTTGTTGACGAATGTGGACAGGCAAAAATGGACGAACTTCTTTTTCCATTTCATTTCACAACTATCAGCCGACTTTTTTTAATTGGCGACCCCAAACAACTAGGACCAACGCTTAAATCATCGTTGATGATGAATTTACCTGCAAACAAAACCTCTGTTTTCGTAAAGCTATACACCCACTTTCAGCAAAAATCGCCTGGCACAATTATCCGACTTCGCAATCAGCACAGAATGCACCCATTTGTTGCTAATGTGGTCAACCACATTTCTTATGCTGATACTGACCACATTATCACCGATCCAAAAGGAAACTGGAAAAAGATTAAAAACCAACCACCATTTTTAGTTTTTTCCGGTGAATCATGGCTTGAAAAACGGACTATCGATTCATTTTCATTTGAAAATTTAAAAGAAGCTGAATTTGGTATGGCTCTCCTTCGAGCTTCGTTACAGCAAAATGGTTTTAATTTCAACACTCGCAAGTTTCCCGAAAACAAACAACTAAATTACACTATTATCCCTCTTTACAAAGGACAAGCAAACCTCTACTGTCGCCTTCTAATTGAAAGTCATCTGGATCAAGTTGTCGATGTCTTCACAGTCGATAAAATGCAAGGCAGCGAATGTGACATTGCAATTGTCAGTGCCGTGCGGGCCTCTACCGAACATCACAGCGTCGGCTTTGCTTCCGACCTCCGCCGCCTGAACGTCGCTCTAAGTCGCGCAGCCTGTGTCTACGTTTTGGCCAAGTACGACGACTTCAAACTACAGCAAGGCTGGAGCAAGCTTTTCTTCAACGCCATTCTCAACAACTGTCTTTTCCCAGATGCTGATCATTTACTAAAAAATGGATTTTTATTGCAAGTTTTATCCGATCAAGCTTATGATGTTTTTTCTATGGACGTTGACTAATGAAACCTTATATAAAACCATATTATCGAATCTATATTGTTTTTGTGCTATCTTTTAGTTTAAACCTAATTTGTCAAATCAATGTTTTTCGTACTATTTAACAAAATTTCAATGTACTTTTTGTTACAAATAAACAGTTAAGTTATTTCTAAAACTTTTGAAAAGTCATAAGTTTGTTTAATTTTCTTTTATGTGGTTAGTTTGTTTTATTGTTTGTAGCAGTGCGTTTATAATTAAGTTTTATGTAATTTTATTATTAATTTCTTTTTTAAAATAAAATTTTGTGATAGTTTTGATCATTTTAAGGTAATTTTAAACAGTCCTCATTAAAGTGATTGATGCTGGCTATTTACACATTGACAAAATCCACATTAAAAGTACAACTCGAGTCCTTTCACTTTCTCTCTCCCCTTAGCATGTGTCTGTTTACTGATTTTCCTCTTACAAACAACAGAATCATTTTCATTTTTAGCTTTGTTTGTTGCACAAAAAACAAAATTATTGTACTGACAACTTGTATTTTGTGTGTCTCCATTTCGAAAAAGCGTGAAAACCTATAATATCGTCGTGTCGACAGCTTTTTATAATGGCATCTGAATCAAATTACACAAACACATTTGTTCCATTAGGAGCTCAGATAAAATGCAATGACTATTTTCCTCTTCGTGTAACAAGTAAGTTATCACGTGTTGCTTACAGCTTTCTAATAAAAATTATTGATTACTTTCTAGCGTGTCCATTTTCTGGTGAAGATAAACACAACGTAAAGAAAGTGGCAAGATCAATGTTGTTTGCATTTTTCACCACGAGTGAATTGATCAAACGAAGAATTGTTTGTAAAGAATGGAAAACTGAAATTGAGCACATTTTACAAACAGAACCCAATCACATACTTTTCTTCAGTTCTCGCTACAATTTTAACGAATATCTTTCTTTTACAAAAAAGACTGGATTTGTTAATGATTCGCGATTTCAGGTCAAAACCTACAATTCGCACAAATCTATTGTACTATTTTGTACTGACATCGAAGCACTTCTAAGAACATCGTTTTTGTTTAAATTCAAGCAAGTCACGTCGGTCACCTATTTTGGCTGCTCACCAGAACAAAAGTGGCATCTGCATATTAAAACTGTTCTTGGTAGCTTATTGAAAATAACACAAGTCAAATCGCTTACTCTAAATAGATACGGATACTTTAATAAGCAACACATCATTCAAGACAGTCCTGACGTTTTTGGTGCACTCGAAAGTATTCATCTTGTTCAGCCAAGTCAAGAGGAAACGTTGTTTTGGACTAAATTTCAATTTAACGAGAATTTTGTATTTGCCGGTGGTCAGCTTCTTTCTCGCTCAGTAAATGAGACAATGAAAAATTTATCAAGTATACATCTAGTTTCAAAAACAAAAGTTTTCGTTTATCAGCTAGTGCCATACAACAAAACCCCTTTAGTTGATCGTAAAACTGGATTCATCACGACCAGAATCTTATATTTAACATGTAAGCTATTTCAGTAGTATTAAAGCAAGCCTAAAATTCGTATATTATTTTTCATATTTCTGTTATTATTATTTTTAAGTTTGTTCATATTAGAAAATATTTTTGTGTAAAATTTTCAGTTTTTTTTTGTAAATAAAATGCCAGTTATCGTATCTAGAAAATTTAATTTTTTGCGCCACTGCGCGTGCTTTCTCGCACGTTTTTTGTTTGTTTTGGTGTCTCTTCTCTGTTTCTCGTGAGGAGTTTTTATTATTTGCTCTTCATCAGTGTTATTTTGGACAGTTTTGCGATTGTTTTTGCGTTTGTGCAATGTAAGTAATGATGTTTGATGTTTGTGATAAGCTAACAATGTGTTTTAGGGATTACAAGTTTTCGTCTACTGGCTTTGCTTTGTGTGCCATGCCACACTGTTTTGATAAGCTTACTAGCAGCACCGATTATTGTGACCACCTTTGCAAGAATCATGCCTTTCCTCGAAGTTATCTTCTGGAAACCTATTCTATCGCCTATTATCTTATTGATTCATCACTCGATCGCTCAGACTACTCGAAAGTGTGTGACATTTGCCAAAAAGACTCTACTAGTTTGAAGCAAAACGCCACTTTGCCATCAAGCGACGATGCTCTATCACACATTATTGCCCATATGGGACTGCCGCGATTTCACTGTACATTTTGCCAGACATTTTTCAAAACATCAAGTGAAGCTAGTCAGCATATTGACGATAATCACATTGGGCAAAATTTTACAGTGAGTATTAAGCAATATTTTGGGGACGATGTAAAAGGTTTTCAGGCTTGGCTTAAGGCTACCAATACATTGAGCAAACAGCTAAACCTATGTATCGAAAGACACAACTTTCGCTGGCCAAAATCGCTTATTTCAAAAAGAACACCAGAAGAGCAGAATTTTATCAATTTCATAAAAATGTACGAAACTGAATTGCATTCGATTGGTGTTTTTCGTGGAAAAAGTAGTCAAGTTTTTCGACTGATTGGTGATTGGATGCTGATTGGCAAACTAATCCAGTCTGCTTCAGTTGCTGACGTTAAAAGTTGTTGCCAGGAGATCAAACACGAGTTTGCCGATCTTATCTTGCACCACCGCGCTTGTCACTCAATGGCCAGTTTGCTATTGGGATGTGACAATTCTTCGTGGAATGACCTGCTTACCACTTTACGCAAAACTGACATTGTCAAGCAAATGTACAATTCAATTGACGCAGCTACGTTTTTTCGAAAGCTCATGACGTCTGAATCACTTGAAAACTATCGTTTCAAAAACCTATCTGTCGTGTTTGCTACATATAACTGGGTCGACCCTGACTTGATTGAAAGCTCACAAAGTGGCATTTTTCTGTTTTCAATTGCTGCTCGTCCAGGACCAGCTGCAATTGGATTTTGTAAATACGCAGCAACTAACGTAAGTGTTTTTAATGTAATGTTTTAATTTATTTAAATTTATATATATTTGTTATTAGATTGTAAATTTGTCGTGTAGCATTGATACACACACAAGTATTCGAATGCTAATCAAAACTGCTACTGACGCTTTAAACGTCGAAAAGAACACAGAATATTTGCAGTTTTTGCAGTTAGCAGTTGATGCGATTCCATTATTAATTGACTCTTCCCATGGTCAGTTAGTTATCCAGTGCTTGCTTTACTATGTCCCTTCGCTTTGTGATGAACACATAAAAACCTATGCTTCGCTTCAGTGGATTTTCAACAAAATGCCATCTAAAAGATTTCGATTTGAAGACGCAAGTTACTGGTATAATAAAGCTTTTAGTTTACTTTTATTTTAAACTAAATATTTTTATTTTTTAGTATGATAACACAGACTGCAATTGAAGTCAGTGACTCTTCTATCAGTATGAATTTAGCTGATCAACTGTTACATGGGTAATTATAAATTTATTTTGTTTCACTGTATTATTAATGTTTTTGTTTTTTAGTGACAGTTATTGGTTGTTATTCAAAAGTCCAACTGGAAACAACATTATTCGTCGAATGGTTGGCAAGCTAACTGATCTGATGGTGCTTAATCAAATTTGTGACAAACTGTCAACTCAGTACAACAATATAATTCGCCAATTTAGACATGATCACAGAGTTTTGAAGTATTCAAAATGCTGTCTTGATTTAACTATCAGGCGACGAGTGAGTATATAGTAATTTAAACTAAAGTAGGTTATTAATTTGTTTTTTACAGAACATTGTTCGTGATGGAATTGTACCATTGACTCAATTCAACTCTTTTCGTTTCTAAGCTATTGTTTTTCAGAAAAGAAATGGTAACAGAAAACCTACTTTTTCGCCTGTTAATAGTACTTTGATTGTCGTCGCGTTGTTCAAAATCTCTGATTATTTTTATTTGACATTTGACGCGGTCATTATCATTTTTGATGTGCTCAGTCGTACAGCTTGACTTAAAAAACTATAGCAAATGATAGGCTAGTATTTTTCTCATTTATTCTTTATCACGTAAAAATTATTTTTATTTTTATAGTAGCAATTTTAATCATTTAATATGTTACATTTATACATTTCCTTATATTGTTTTTCATGAGTACAAATAAATCTTTAAAACTAAACAGTTGGAAATTTTGAATTTCATGATGTGTTATTTTTGCTTACTAGATGGCAACACCGTTATGTTTTTTATTCGAGGAAGTGTGTGTCATCACAGCACAACTTCCTTTTAGCTGCGTCTCTTTATTGCATTTCACTGCAGCGACCACTTCCAGTCAGACGTTTGACGACTGGAACAGTTTTTGATCTACTTTGCCACTCTTTCAATTGTTATCAACTAAAACCTCCTTTTTTCGTATCATCTTTTATGTGTCTTTATCATACACAAATCTCAGCTCGCTTTGTCTCTCAAGTAAGTAGCTTTTCAGTATCTTGTTTTAAACTGACAGTTTTAGCAATACAGTCTGATGCGTTTGTTTTTTGCACTTTATCGATACAATTGTTTTTGATTCTATCATCAGAGTTGCAATTTAAGCTACATTTATGTTACTTTTTCATAGTTTTTTATTTGGTACTGACTTTGTGTTCCTTATGTTCCTTAAATAGACTCTTTGAATTGGCGCCAGTATGTGGGCGGACGACCCAGGTAGCTCAGACGAGAGCTCTAATGAAGGTGTGCTACCAGTGAATGTTTTTCGTGATGGCCAACTCGACGAAGGCCCAGTTGGTGTTGACAACGACGACCACCTTTCAACTGGGTCTACTGAGATTTTCAGTGACGATGAAGAATTCAACATTCGCAACAGACTTGTAGACATGACTGGCGGTAAGAATGATTTCTGTTGTTTGTGAATTTTAATATCAATTTTTTTTATTTTGTTAGAAAACTTTGAATTTCCAAACTACCCACGGATAAACTTTCGTTTCGTTGATTTCACATCAAGTGGCATTAGCCCAGGTATTGCTGATTTACTCATGTCTTCACCCAAGATGTTGTACCATCCCAACGATATCTCAAACCTACATTGTCGTCCCATTCAAGAGCAAGTTTACGAAATTGAGTTTAACAGAGAAATTGTTCGCGAAGTTATGACCACACTTCTCACACTTGAAACTGTTGTTGAACTAGCTGACAGTTTTTTGAATAGTGTGCCAATGACACGTCGCGTTGAATGGACTCGAAGTCAATTAAAACCCGAAAATCAAGATCAGTTGCAACAGTTTGAAATTTTCTTTCAGACTGGAACCACTGCTTACAACTCGTATCAGAAAAAGTACAACTGTGGTTTGTGGCTAATGCACATGCCCGTAGACGCTAGTTCAAGCCATATCCAATTCAAGTTGAAAGACAGTATTGTTGCTGAAAACTGTGTTCTTGTCGCAATGAAAACCTTCTTTTTCGTAAAAGATTACATTCCACAAGGAAACCGCCCGCCGATCTGGCCAGACGTCAGAGGACGCAACATTGACCAGCAAGCAACTATGATCAAAATTCGAGCTTCATGCTACGTAGTCGTAACACCGGCAAATCGCACAATCGTTGAAAATCTACGCAGTCAAGAAGAAGTGGCAATTACATTTGTTGGCCAATTGTCACAGTTTGTCAAGGCACTTCGCATCATCTCAATTCCTGAACGACCACGTGATGTTGCACCTGCACTTGATTACAACGTATGCCCTGTTTACGATGGAATATTTAAACCACAAACCTTCAATGTCGCAATTTACAATCAAATGGACACGTTCAAAGAAAAATTTAACAAACTTATGAATAGCGACAAATTAAGCATTCTACTCGTTGATGGTGCACCTGGAACAGGAAAAACTTCCAATGTGGTCACTGTTGTATCCGACTATATCATCGCAGCTAAACAAAACTCTCGTCCACTACCACACATTTTAGTGACAGCACCGTCAAATGCTGCGGCTGATGTGCTCTACACAAAACTTCGATCTCGACTGAGCGATGTTATCATTTGTCGAATTGGTGACATTGGAAAATTTAGTCCAGAAGTTCGTCAGCAAGCCATCGACGCACGGCAACGTTATCGCACTGACATGCAAAACAGGCGTGCTGAAATTGAAAGAACTACAGGCGAAGAGTTTACTGACGACACTATCTGTAAAAATTACATCAAAGACGCTGTTATTGTTGTCTCGACCCTGGGATCTTCGCAAAATGGTGAACTTGTAAACCTACGACATCGTCTTAAATTTGATTTGCTTATTGTCGACGAATGCGGACAAGCTAAAATGGACGAAATTCTTTTTCCGCTCTATTTCACTTCTATCCATCGTGCACTTTTAATCGGTGACCCACGACAACTTGGACCTACTATCAAGTCTTCGATAGTAATGAAATTTCCATTGGAGCAAATCTCTATTTTCGTTAAAATTTTTACATTTCTACAACAAAACGCACCTAATGCTATTGTTAGTCTGCGTGAACAGCACCGAATGCGGCCATTTGTTGCAAGTATGGTCAGTTGCATTTCATACGCTGACGATGACTGCATCAAAACAAATCGTAATGGAAACTGGAAAAAAACTGAAAACCATCCTGCACTTCTAGTTTTCTCGGGTGAGTCATGGATGGAAAAGCGCGTACCTGGTTCTTTTTCGTTTGAAAACCAAAAAGAAGCTGAGTTTGGTATCGCACTCCTGAAAGCTTCCCTTGAACGACAAGGATTTAATTTTTACACTAATCGTTTTCCTGAGGGAAAGGAACTAAACTACGTGATCATTCCATTGTACCTCGGTCAAGTAAACCTATATCGTCGTCTATTAGTTCGCGAAAATCTCGACAAAATCGTTAAAGTTTTGACAGTAGATCAGATGCAAGGCAGCGAGTGTGACATTGCCATCGTCAGCGCTGTCCGTGCTTCTGCTGAGCACTTGGGTGTTGGTTTTGCATCTGACCTTCGCCGTCTGAATGTCGCCCTCAGTCGTGGTGCCTGCGTCTACGTGCTTGCCAAGCATATTGATTTCTACACTCGCCAAGGATGGAGCAAACTGTACAACGAGGCTGCTCGAAATGATTGTGCTTACACAAAAGCCGATCAGATTTTGAAAGACAAAACACTGCGCGACGTTCTCGATAGACGATCTCGTGATGACGTGTACTTAGAAGTAGTCCCAGTCCGCCCACACTAAAGGAAATTGATGAACGTTACAGAAAACCTAAAAGTCGCAATTACAGATTTCATTCAATTTTTTCATTTACTATTAATTTATACTATATTTTATTTTTAATGTACCTTTATCAATAAACTATAATCTTTAATTTAGATGTGTTTTGAAGTTTATTTGACCAATATCGTCTTTTTCTCCTCCTGTTTGTCCACATTTTTTTGTTCAATAGCCTACTGCACTTGTACTTCAGTACTGATTAAACTCGCCGAAACTAATTAGACTGTACAGCAATGTCTAGTGCTTCGTCTTCCTATACTTTGTTTTCTATTTTCCTTCACATAACCGACATGTAGCCGTTCCTCGCACTCTGATATTTCAATCTTATTTTCTGTATCCTTTTGTACACTGCTCTGTCGCCCATCAACCTCAGTCTGCTGAGCTTTTTTGTTTCAACTTTGACCTCTTCCTCTTGTTTTTGATGGACAGTGCCACAACGACCTTCTGAAAGCGTTTCTGAGTGATCCTTTTTTTATTGTGCTGCTCCCCTACACACCGCTCCCCGTCCAGGTCTTTTTTGCAAACGTCATCAACTGCCTCCTTCATGAAAACAATAAATGAACAGGTAAATGTAAAAACAAATTGAAAATCAAATATAGTTTTTTAATCATTGATTTACAACGAGTGCAGTGCCATCTGTCGTCTAAACTGCCTTTAAATAGCACATGACACGTCCAGTGTGAATGGAAACTGTGCCAAATATATCTTGCGTGTTTTGTTTGTGACTGTGTGTGCCTTTTTTTTGACAGAAACTCTAGCAGTGCTGTCTATCTATTCACTGAACTTGTTCTAGTGGCTGTGCTTTCCTGCATCAAATATTTCATTTGTAGTATTTTAAACCTAGATTTCGTTTGTCTCACACTCACGCACATCTCTCAAAACCCCATCTAAATCTAATCATGAAGCAATTCAAACCTCATTTTAAAATATCTTCCAGTCAAACAATAACGCAGACCATGCATGACTTTTTGATTAAACTTTTGGAAACTCCAATAAATGAATTATGTGATTCTAACAAAACGACTACCGTATCGCGTGTTGACTATTCAAGTAAACCTCTAAATCGATCAGTTTATCTTAATCGTTCTACAGTACTTATTGAAAACAATAAAACCTCTGATTCGTGCCTACTTTCACAAGCTTCAACATTTTGCAACAGCGATCAATTTGACTTATCAACAAATAAGGACAAAACTAACTGTTCTAAATCCTCGGAACATACTTTGCCGATTGATTCGCGTCATTCATCTTTCAGTTTTTCACCATCGACAAGTGTTGGTAAATCACCTTTAAGAGATATGAATTCTAACTCAATCGTTAATCGATCTACGCCTGCTAAACGGGTTTTGGAGCAACCTGATCGAGATCATGAAAACAATAATTTGCCACGTAAAAAACAGTGTTTTACTAAAAACGGAAAACGTAGTTTGAACATTCCTTTGACTAGTAAACCTGCTTCTGCTATTTATCGACGTGTAAATGTCACTGTCAATAATGAATGTAGTTCTGACAGTGTGGAAAACGTTTTTTCGTTACCATCAAATGAACGGGTGGACTCTGGTTTTATTAATTCGTTTGAAGATCATTTGGAGGATTATTTTGATATAGAATAATTGTTAACTAGTAAAGATGAACATGGCTGTTCTGTTATAACCAAAAGGAAAACCTATAAAATCGCTTTCAAACATTTCATGGCAACTAAGATAGAGAAAAGATTATCAGTACATTTGATTTTAATTTTTTTTTTAATTATTACAAACAAAAAAAACTTCTTATTTTCTTTAAAAAATTATGTAATGTTTTTATAATTATTTTTCTAAAATTGTATTTTTATTTTAATTGTAAATACATAGTTATCAATAGATAAAAAATTGATGTATAGTGGTGCTTTCTTGTTTTGTCTAAAATTTGTGATTTTACTGATAGTTTACATACAAAACTTCCATTAATTCGTTTGCTTTTCTGCAGTTTGATCAGCGTTGATTGTGCTTTCATTGCGAGTGCATCCCACCACCATTCCATTTCAACTGTAGTCTAAGTTTTCTACAGTAGACAGCTTCCATTGACAAAGTATCATTCTACCACCACCACACGCGTCTCACGTGGGACTTCATTTCTCATTGACATTCTGTTCATCTATATCTCAATTTTTTTATGAAAAGTATAGTCATCAATTTCAGTTTTGATGAGGGTTTGTGCAGCTTTCTTTATTCATAACAAGACTTTTCCGACTTTTCTAAAACTATCTTTATCTCTTTCTTTCTTTTAAGACTACTGATTCTGCAAGTTCAATTTTCAGTTTTTTCAGTTTATGTGTGTTGCCTCAAGTTGAACAAATTAAGCAAAATGTTGTTACAGATAAGCAATGTTGAAACACTAAATTGTTCTTCTTCTTTTGCAGGCGGACATCGTCTTCCTGATGACCTGCGCCATTCGCGAGAACGCCGAAAACAAAGTCTGGCACAAGTTGCGCGAGCTGGAGCGAGCCAAGCGCTCCGGAGCGGTGAAGAAGTTTGGCCTTCTCGGCTGCATGGCCGAACGCCTGAAGACGAAGGTACTGGAGGAGGTGCCCACTATCGACGTGATCGGTGGCCCGGACTCCTACCGGCACTTACCGAAGCTGTTGGCCGTCAACTCGCTGACCGGGCAGAACGCCGTCAATGTGCTCCTGTCTTTGGATGAGACGTACGACGACGTGTTAACAGATGTTCACCCCCACAGCTCTACCATCACCTCTCGAACATCCGCCTACGTCTCCATCACCAGAGGCTGCAACAACCTCTGCTCGTACTGTATCGTTCCTCACACTCGCGGTCGAGAACGGTCAAGGTCCATAGAGACGATCCTCAAAGAGGTGCGGCACTACGTTGACGCCGGCGTACGGGAGATCATCCTCCTTGGACAGAACGTCAACAGCTATCGAGACTTTGGAGGAGACCAGCAGGTGGAGGGGAAAGAGCAGCAGCAGCAGGTGAAGCTGGCCGCCGGCTTTCGGACGCTGTACAAGCTCAAGTCGGGCGGCATCGGCTTTGACGTCCTCCTCGATGAGGTGGCCAGAGCGCACCCTGACGTTCGCATCCGCTTCACCTCGCCCCATCCCAAGGACTTCACTGACGAGGTGATCGAGGTGATTGCCCGCCACCCGAACATTGCCAAGGGACTGCACATGCCCGCCCAGTCAGGCAGTGATGCCGTCCTCGAGCGAATGCGCCGCGGCTACACCAAGGCCGCCTACCTCAGCCTCGTGGAGCGCATCCGCGCGGCCATTCCCGGCTGCGCCATCAACTCGGACTTTATCTGCGGCTTCTGCGGCGAGACGGACGCCGACCACCAGGAGACGCTGGACCTGGTGGAGCGAGTGGGCTACCTGGTGGCGTACATCTTCGCGTACAGCATGCGAGAGCGGACGCATGCCCACTACCACCTGGTGGACGACGTTCCGCAGGAGGTGAAGATTGCCCGCCTGACGGAGCTCAACCAGCTCTACCGGCTCAGCAGTCTGCGGATGAACCAGGCGACGGTGGGCACTCGACAGCTGCTGCTCATCGAGGGAGTCAGCAAAAAGTCTCCCGATCAGCTGTACGGTCGCAATGAAGCCAACCAGAAGGTGGTGCTCACCAGGAGGGCGACAGAGGATGGCAGTGGCGACGACCTCATCGACGTGGGCGACTTTGTGGACGCTCGAATCGTCGGCTGTACCTCGGTGACGCTGCTCGGTGAGCCCGTGGCTAAAAGCTCCATCACCGCCTTCTACGCTTGATCGCACACTGCGAAGCACTCTAGTCGTCGGTGATAGCATTGTCACCGTTTTCTTTATCCACACATTCTAATGATCATGCTCATGAGAAGACAGCATCTGGATCATCTAAACAGAATAATAAAATCAAGCAATAGGCAAAAAATAAAACACTTTTTATATTCAAAAAACAGTGCAGAGCACTTTCGAATCGCTCACAATATTTTTAATATTTAACAAACAAATGTAAGAAAAGGAGGGGAAAAGTATAAGAAAACGGAAAATATCAAAATGGGGAAAAAGTAATAAACTGTAAATAATATGTTAACTCATATGGCTTGATATAGGATTGAGAAAAGAAAGAAACTCTCTACTTCTTTCGGCCGAAAAAGCTTTTTCGCTTCTTCGGTTTGGCATCGGTGGCAGACTTGCCCATCTTGTTGTTCTCTCCTCTCAGGCTGGCACTGTCCTCCTGGTCGGAGGACTTCACTGACTGCTGACCTGCCGACCTGAGCTGTCCCACCGAGTGGCTGCCCTCTGACTGCAGGCTGATCTGGTCGTACTTTGCACTGTTTGCTGAGACCTGCTGCAGCTGCTCCTGTCCACTGGTGGGCGGTGAGACGTTGGGCGGCAGACTGCGGTACTTGCTGGTCTTCACGGGAACGTTCTGGTAGGTGGCGGCTGTTTGGAGAGTGAAAACGATTATCAACTACTCAAAGAACATTCTTCATTCAAATACTCACAGTCATAGAGACCCATCTCCGTCTGTCCTGGCTCGGGAATGTGCTCCACAGAGTTGTTCGCCCCATTGGCGTACGTTTGCTCTGCAGGCGCACTCATTCGATGCTGCTGCTGTTGCTGGCCGTGCTGATCCAGCTGATCGGCCGAGTGGTTCTGGTAGTGATTCTGATGATGGCCATTACTGTAACTAGGCCTCTCCAGCGTTGCCGCCTTTCCACCACTGCTGCTGTCCGTCAGACTACTCTGCGAGTGAGTCGCAGTGGAGGAATGAGGGTGATTGTGATGGTGGTGATGATGTTGTTGCTGGTGGTGGTGGTGGTGGTGAGACGGCGAAGAGAGCGACGACTTGCGACTGGAGCTGGAGCCGGTGGAGCCGTCCAGGGCGTCCGCATGACCGCCCTTCTCTACTATTATTAAGTCCATCATCGCCGGTCATCTCCGCCGCCGCCGCCGCTTACAGGTCTCCCACGTTGAGCAGCTGCTTGGAAGGGGGCAGCAGCGCCCGATAGGAGATTTTGTTGTGCCAGTCGCGCAGCTTACCGGCGTCACTGGCGGCAAAGTAGAACTTGGTCATGTCGGTCAGTTGAATGCTAAAGACGTGCTTTCGCTTGCGATAGTCGGCCACCTCCAGACAGCGAGCGTCGTGGATGGAGAAGGGCGGACTGGCCGCGGAGTTGCCGTAGAAGGGCGTCCATGCGCTCCTCGATGAGCGCTCCCTCAAAATGACCCTTCTCCCTGAAGGCGGCCGCCTGCGCCACCATCCGACTCATCGTCGTCGAGTAGAAGCGATCAGTGTCCTTGTTCACCAACTCGAGGCGCTTCATCAGCCCGAACCGACTCCTCGTCGCTGCCCAGCGTATCCTCGCTCTGCAGCGCCGGCAGACGCTCGCTGAGCCAGCTCTCCGCTTCGGCCAGATCGGTGTAAAACTGCTGCGCCTCCAGGGAGTCCACCAGGCGCAGTCGGCGGAGGGAGCAGTCGTCCTTCAGCTGTTGAATGCACTGCTGAAGCTCATAGGTGAGTCGGCAAATCTCCTCCGAGTTGTTGTTGCTCGACTTGATCATATTGTGGCCCTTGCTCACCAGGGCACTGAGGTGGGGCTCCCGCGTCTGCAGCTCCGATTCGAACATCTTCAGGCGCTTGAGGAGGCGCTGGGTGTCGGCCAGCGTCGCACCGCTGTCGTACTGCGCCATCGCCTGCTCTCGCTCCCTGATCCACTGCAGCTCGTCCTCGAGGTCGCGCTTAAACTGAAAGAAAGTCAACGCCTCCTCGAGCAGCTCCCGCCGCTTGGTCATCGGCTCGTGGATTGAATTGTAGGCGCGGATAATCTGCCCCGCCCGCTCCTCAATCTCCTCCCGCAGAAAGTGCTTGCTCTGCGTAAAGTTCAGCAGGTGGTCCTTCACCTGTTCAATGTTTTCATTGTGATTGTGCACGTCGTTCTCCACCAGCTGGTGCTTCTTCAGCAGGTTTTTGACGCTGGTCAGGTCTCGGCCGCAATCCTCGTCCCTGATCACCCCCTCTGTGTCCTTAATTCACATATCGAGGTCGTCGCAGAGGCGGAAGAACTGCAGCGACTGGTAGGCCTCGTTGAGGCGGACGCGCTTGAGCGAGGCGGCCTCCGTCAGACTGCGCAGCAGCTTCTCCATCGTCGACAGCTGGCCCTTGATGTCCTCCGCCTTGAAGTGATTCAGGCCAATCAGCGCCTCGCCCTCTCGCACCACCGCATCGACGCGCTCTCGATTGGCGCTAATCTCCGCCTCAAAGGCGACGTGGCGCTGAATCTTGCTGAGGAGGTTAATCGAGTCCCGGTACGACTCATCGCCCGTCACCTTCAGCTTCTCGCCCAGCCAGCGAAGTATCTCATTGACGTTGCGGAGGAAGGCGTAGTAGACCTCCAGCTGGTGCCGCCGCTGCTCGGCAATCGCCTGCAGGCGCTCCCAGCGGGCCTGAGTCTCGGTGAGCCGCGATTGGATGGCTTCACTGTCAAATTGTGCACGCTTGAGTAGGCCCTATGTGGCGGTCACCAGCTCTGTGAGGCGGCCTTGCTGGGCGGCGGCCAGCGACTTGATAAAGGTGTCGTGCTTCAGTCTCCTTCCCCACTCCGAGCGCCTTCTCCGCCACACACTAGGCCAGGTCATCCAGATCGCGATTCAGTGAGTGCACCTCCAGGGCGACCACCAGTCGACTGCGGTACTCGGTGATGCGCGCCTGCGCTTAATTTTCATTCAGACTGTTTCGCTGTCCGCTGACCGTCTCTTCGCTGAAGAACTCATTGGCGCTGCACTGGTGAATCAGCTTGTTGGCGAGGTTGTTCAGGTGCAGTATGCGATTCTTGTCCACCTTCATGTCTGTGCCGACGTCGTCGAGTTTGCACAGCAGCGACTGACAGTGCTCAAAGTCCTCACCGGTCTCATTGAACTGCAGCATTGCCCGCTTCCAGCGGATCCACGCTTAAATGGCGCCAATGCCGCGATTAAACTAGTAGATGTCCTTTGCCTCTTTGAAGCCTTGCAGCGTTTCTCGCGAGAGACCTACCAGGCGATCACACTTTCTAAACAGTGTGTCTTGCTGGCTGCAAATCTCAATTGACGAGGGATGGTTCTTTTTAATCAGATGGCCGGCCTTGGCCTGTATCTCTGCCTCAAAGGTCTGGTGTTTCTGCAGCTTCTTCATCTTTGCCTCAATGTTCTGCTGGTCAAGACTGGTGGTGACAAAGTGTCGTTCATTCTCCATCGCCGCTTGCTTCTCGTCGATCCAGTCTTTCGTTTCGAGAACGTCACAAAAACTAAAAGTTTAAACTTACTAGACATTTCTTATAAAGAATTTTAACAGTAAATGAGAAGCCAGTACGCTGAGAACCAGATTTGAGTGTGTGTCGTTTGCACACATCTCAATCACGACAAAAGTGAGCTTCAAAACGCTTTTTTTCTGTTGTCAATGTTCACAAACAACTTGACTAATAAGGCGCATTTTTCAAACACAATTTGATGCGGTGGATTCTTTTAGTCAATCTATCAATACCAATCAGATTACACGCACACTTTAATCAAAAGTTATTTTAAATAAATTACATTTATATAAAAAAGTTAAAATTTAACAAAATTTATTTAAACTGTGTCTAAAATAAAAATGACATTAATAATAATACAAAAATGTTTATAAATATACAAAAAAAGTGTTAACATATTAGCCATTATACATAAAATTTTAAACACGATAAATTAGGTTTACTATATCGCAAATTAGTGGGTCACTAAAATAATAATTGTCTTTTTACAGACATCATTTGTTCTAGAGTAAAGAAAGGTTTTTCGTGAAAAATGAGGATTTTTGTGAAATCAATACCATTATGGATTAATGGAAAAGATTCACAAAAACATTCAAGCGCTGATAAAGTGTTCGGTGTTGTGCATTTACTATAATCGCCACTATGATACTTTCTTAAATTGACATCACAGTTACCACAATAAAAGTTTTTTAAGTGGATAGCTTGCAAATGAGGTAACGAAATTTCTAGGTTTAATGTTTGGTGCCAAAATTGCATAATGGAATGAGATTTTATGTAGAGACACAGGTCAAGTGCACGAACAGAAGTCAGTTTAGTGGTTGGTATTTTTTGTGAAGATTGACCAATTTGATCGCTTTTTATGTGGATCAAATTTAACTCAATTGCCAGATGGACCAGTTGTGTAAGTGTCGATAAAGAGGTTATGAGTGCATCAAACTTATGTACTTCAATTGCACCAATACTCAGTGATGTGAGTGATGAAAACTGTTGACAGAATAGAGCCACATTTTCACAAAGTGCATTTATGTGAGTATAGACAAAATAGACAATTTTCTTTTGAACGCGACTGGAAAGATGCTGCACACAGGTCTTATGGTCAGTCAGGTAAACCTCAAGAGTTTCGTTTTTTTCAGAAAAGTACTCAAATGACTGAAAAAACGAACTACCCGATAAAGACCCATGTACATTGAGCGCGACAGCTTTCAATTGTGTAAGTATAGTTAGGTTAGGTAAACTTTTGTTGTTTTCAAATTCACACGCCAGAAACTTGAGAGATGGTAGAGTCCTGTTGATGATATCGATTAAGAGGTTTTGTGTTGTCAAATCAGTCAAATTTGCTCCAAAACAAAAAACATTTAAACTTGTTAACTGTTTAGCAAATTCAGTATACTTCAATATTGAAATTAAACTGTTGCATGCAGCATTGTCAAAGTTTTCAAATTTTAAATCAGTGACAGATGAGAAAATGTATCCAATTTGTGTAACAGTCTTTTTGTCAATAACTTGATTTTCGTCCAAATGAAAAGAATTCCATTTTTTGTTAACTAACGTCAGCGGGTAGGCGGGAAATGGTTTGGTGCATTTTTGTGCCAGTTCAATGACAGGCATTGAGTAGATAGAAAACTTATTGATGTTTTTTATAAAACTGTCATCATTTAGAGTTGTTTTCTTTGCAAAAGTCATTGACTTCACTATGCGATTAGCAGCTCTTACAAGTCTAGCGCACCGATGACTCATTTTTGCTACTTGTAGTTGATCGTTTGGTGTCAGCATTTTAAAAACACTGATTAAACAAAGATCAGGAAGTGGTCGTTTAGGCTGCATTGTGGGTAGATGATCAATTGAGAAAAAATCGAGTTTTAAAATTAAAATACATAAAACAAAACACGATATATTAGGTTTAATAACTTTAGAAGGCGATTTTGAGGTTTTTGCTAGTAAAAGAAGCACACACAGTTTGTTATTTTTTCTAATAAATAATAAAACTTGGTTTTTTGAGCAACACAAACAGCAAAATATGCAGCGAACAGTCAGACGTAAATTTGTGTTAAAATAGATAAAAAATGCTGGATGTGTGGATTTAGTATTTTGTGACATAAAAAATGAATTAACAGTTCTAATTACAATGGCATCAAGCAATTGTGAATAAAAATATTAATGATAAAAAATACAAATAAACCAATAATCACTTACATCAAATATACTTAGCTACGTATACTGTTGCTGTTCATTCAAATGCACCTATTTAAAAAATTAACTTTTTCTTTTTCTCTTCACGTCATTTAAATCGTGCATTGTTTTTTAAATCTGTACACTTTTCTATTTTCAAATTAAAATGTTTTTCAAATGAAAATTAACAACAGTTTTAACTTTTTTAATTCAACTATTTTTTTGTTTAAAAATTATTTTTTTAATTTGTGTAATTTGAAACAAAAATTTTACTTACTACATTATCTTCTTCAATTTTAACAATATCACCATTTTACAATTTATACAGAATTTGGGTTTAATTAGAGTGTGTTTTTAGAACCAACACGACAACCACACAACTCAAGTATTCATTTTGCATGTCCGTTTTTATTTTTTTTGCTTTTACATTTTCTCCGTTTTCGCAATGTAACCACATTGTACGATAACCAAAAGTTGCACAACTTTTGGTGTTGTTGTCGATCAACCACTTCAACGGACTCCTCGCTGATTAAGTGTTTTTTTTTGCAATGGCAAAATACACAGGTAAGTGTTGTGTTTGACAAAATGAGCAGATAATGTAGTGGTCACTGTTGTCAAGTCAGATTTATTTAAAAACAAGCCATTGTCAATCATTTTCTTTAAAACAAATTAAAACTTTATTTGCAAATTAGAAATGGTAGTGTAAAATAAAAATACATTTTTTATGTGTAAAACAAATTAAGATTGATAAATCGAAAAATTACATTTACGAACTACTTGTTAAACGAAAAACTTGTTGGGACGACAAAATAGGTTTGCATATTACCATCTTTACTGTTCATTGGAGGTAGATGGAGATTTCAACCTCGGCGCGCAGCAATCGCCTTTTCTTGTTCCTCGACAATTTTCTATGAAAAAAAAAATAAAAGTTAAAAACAAATAATATATCAAATAAAGCTTACCATACGACGAAAAATTATTTGTGCACAACTTTTTGCAAAATCCATTTGGGCGTTATTCTGCCGTAATTTGGAGTTGACATCAAAAACCAAATCATAGAAAAGTTTCAGTTTTGTATAGTCCACCATCATTTCGGCCATTCGACGCAAAATGTTGTTTCCGTTACGATCACGAAGAAGTTGGTCAACCTCAAATCTGTAAAATTTAAAAATCATTACAAACGAAAATGAGGTTTTTTTGTACAAACTCGGTCATTGAACTCGCAAGGTGGTAAACATCACTTGGTTGTGAAACAACAATCACTGTCTGAATGAGGTGACTGTAAAAATATTAAAAAGTTAAACTTTTTTTTACAAACTGAAGTGTGTGTAAGGCTACAAATACCATATTCCATGGTGTTTAAATCGGGGCTGTCCAGTCTGAATATGCTCAAAAATCCAGTTTATGGTGCGTATTTCAATGATTGCAGCCTGACAGTAATTTGGCGCATTAAAAATAATTGACTGAGCAACCAAAACACCATTCGAGTCTTTGTAGATCTCTTGAATGATACTAGCTGTCTTTGTAATAAACGCATGGTTGTCCTCGTCGTCTGGATTCTTTAGCGCAGTTTTGATGAGAATGCGATACGCCAGGTTAGTAAAACGATTTTTCGCAAGCGAAATGCTCTATATCGTTAATTAATTGTTAAATTGTATATTAATTGGTGTAATTTTGATACTTACATCACCAGTAAAATGTCGAGCAAGGCTCTGTGAATGACGACCTTCACGCATTGCAACGGACATGAAAAAGTAACCAGCATACTGCGAGCTGATCATGTCGGTATCAATACTGTCCAATGTAAAAAATGCATTGCACAGTGAATTTGCACGGCGATCACTTAGAAGTGGCTTTTCATTTACCACAGTTGTCATCAAACGTCTTATGGCATGAGCGGAGTAAGGCGAATTATAGGTTTGGGTTCTGTTTCGGTGAACGACGTCCACAAAAATGTTCCAGAAATTGTCAGGTGATCGCATCAGCAAACTGACAAGTGCAGACGCAGCGTGTTTATCGACAAGCATTTCCAGTATGTTGTTCTCAACTTCGCTACAGCACAGTTTGATTGTTTTATCTGAAGCTGCCATGATCATTGAGCCAATAAAATTTTTATCGCCAATAGATTTGAACACTTCAAGATAGAAACCCTTTAGCTCGGCGAGTGACTTCAAGTTACGCTCGTTGCGCATCACGTTGTGAATAAGTTCGTTTGCTTCTGAAGCTGGCAAAGGCTGGCGCTCAGTGTGCTCGTACACAATACCATATTTTTGAGCGAAAGAGAGGTTTCGTGTTTCCTTCAAATCATTTGTGAGTTCTTCCCAGGCTTTGAGTGAATTCGAGCCAACTGTGAAGAACAAACATCCATTTGTACAGGAAAATCCATACTCTCCGTGTGATGACTGTTCATGTCGCTCTGAACTAGCTTGTGAGTTGAACCACACGTGGCACTCAGTGCAAACATACTCTGGCACAGCAAAGTGATCAAAAAGATGGGCTTCGTCTTCTTCAGCAGTAGTTTCCACTTGACGTTGATCATTGCTGGAGCCAACGTGTTTCTGACATAGTTTGCACACATGGGCAAATCGCTCATACGACACTTGTGTGTCAATGAGAAAGTACGACGAGGCAAACAGTTCAATCATTTGGCGAAAATTCTGGAGGTTTACAAAGTACTGAGAATGCTGTCGGTAAATGTGCATGAAAAATTGGTTTCGTGTTGAGCTCTCATAATTGCATTTGTCAAATGGACAGATGGAAGTACCAAAATGGTCAGCAGTAAAGCGTTGTGGAGGCTGGTTTCGTCGTTGGTAAAAATTTTGCTGTCGGCGGGGCTCACGAAGACGTCTACAATAAAAAGGTACATCAAATATAGTTGTGTCACTGTACAACAACTTACGAGTCAGCCATATCAAAAATCAATTCAATTAAACAAGTTACACACACGGTTAGCAAAACGCGAATGAGAGGTTTTTTCAATAGTCGTGTCCATTTAAACAGACAGTCAAATGATGATGCTGAACTTCGAACTTTGTTTTAGTTTCTGTTAAAATAATAGAACAAAATTAACGCTAAATGTGTGCAAGCGACAAACAAGTTTTGTAAAAAAACATAATAATAATTTTAAAAAAAGTTTAATTGCACAGAAAAAAATGTGCTTGTAGTAAAAATAAAATCAATAAAAAGTTTCTACCATTGTTGTTATCAAAAGATGATAGATCAATTGAATGAAATGTTAATGGACAGATACTTTTCAGGTTGAATGTTACTCGGAAACTGAGTTTCCGAGTGAGCATCGCTGTAGTCAATCAAAAAATGAACGAAAAAGTAGGTTTGCCCATCCACTTTTGGGACATCGTAGGTGGGTTGAATGGGAAGAGCTCCATTACGAAAATCATAGCCAACTTTAGGTATGGCAAATTCATTGTCTTTGATGAGCTCAGTGTAGGCGTGCAGGCTTGGCTGAACCAAGTGAATAGAGGTTAGGCGACTGAAGTTGAGAGGACATTTTTGGAGTGGAAAGTACGCAGCGTAATACCCAAAATGATGGACCATGAGTGCTGTAAGATTTGGCAGTTTGCTGATGATGCGACTCATTTGGCTGGCATCATGCCAACGACCACCCAAAGATCCCGCTGTGTAGCGTTGTTTGTCAAGTTCGGGTTCACCAAAATAGATGAGGTGCTTAGCTGATTTGAAGTAGATAAACAAATTGTTGTTTGCAAAACATTCAATACTGCTCACAAACAAGACAAAGTTTGGCAACGACTGAGAGGTTTTGTTGAGTGTGTAGTTGACGTCATTTTCAAGATTAGCACGCTTGATAAAATGCAAAAACTGCAAAAGGTTGTAGCGGCTGGAGAACAAGAAAACACTAAAAACTCGCTTCTCGAACAACTCATTGATTTGCTTGCGCCAATCACGACAAACTTTTCGGTAGCGGATCAATTCACCTGCAGTGAGCTTTTCAAATAGCACACGACGCGCAATGATCATGAGCTGATTTTCATTGCCAACCAAAGTTTGCTCTAAAAATAAAACTAGATAAATGACACATTATAGTATTTGTGCAATACAGTACCTTGTTGTCCAAATGGATAGGTGTCGAGTGGGCGAGGGGTTTCACTAGGTGGCTTGTAGCTACGATCAGGCAAAATCTGATTCGACTGAACATCCATTTTAAAATAAAACTAAAATAACAAATTTATCGAGAACCTAATTTCTTAAATACTAGTAAAAATTAATTCGAATGCACACGTTTAACAAGAAGATTCAAAAAATTTAATTGTTGTGTAATAAAGTAGAATTATAATGTGTAAAATTTAAAATTAATTTAAAGTGGCGAAAATGTAGGTTTTAATCGTTCAAGTCCAGTCCGGTTTCTTCTTCGACCAAAGCATTTTCCTCAGCTTCAGTCAAATCATTATTAATGCCAAGTTGGTGGCGTATATCTTCGACGCCACGACCTCGCAAACCTTCAGCAATACGCTCGGAAATTTGAGACGCTAGATCATCTTGTCCAAAGTGAACGGCTGCAGGCAAGAATCGAGCCAGTTCAAACACAGTAGCACCAGGAAAGAATGCGAATTGTTCAATGACAAAGTTTCGCCCAACATTTACGCGTGCATCAATCCAATTGACAATTTCCTGCACCAGATCTGCATCAAATTCTACCTCGATAAACGGTCGGCCAGTGCGACGAGATTGAATGAAATTTGTCATTGCGACTCTGGCGATCGGAATATGTGGAACAACACGTTCTGGTACCTGAACTTCGCGGCGCTGATTGCAAAAAATGCGAAAAGCTTGAGCCTGAGCCATGACCAATGACGATACAAAGAGATTTGTGTTGTCGACAGTAGAGGTTTGAGACTAAACAATTCAACTTGAAACGAGTTTTTCACGGTGTAAACCTATTTTTAATAGTACAAAAAACTATTGATTAATGCTATGATATAACCAACAAAAACTCAACTTACCTGAAACAGTGATGTCGAGGTGAAAACAGTCACAGATGAAGACGGATATGAGAATCGGTGAGTGAACAAGTGTACGTGGCGTCACAAACACAGAGCTGTAACTGAATGCGCTTGAGAAAACGCCGTGCTCACTCACCTGAGCAACAAACAACAAAGCCCGTACACAAACGACGTATTTTTTTAATAAAAATGTGTTTTTATTTTTATAAAAATAGAATTAAATCAAATTGAAATCGAGCAAGTAATTAATACATTACAAACAAAATAACAGGAATTATTTACATTTAATATAAAAGAAAAAATTTACACATTCAAATTAGATATTTTAAATAATGAAATGATAAGCAAAATTAAATAAAAATGGAAAATTTGAAGCGATAACTTAGGTTTACTGTGTGTCCAAATGTTTATGGTCTGGTGGCTTGGCGAATTGTTTCGACGCAACGCTGAATCAATTGTGAAATTTCGATAATCCGGGCACGGTTAACGCGAATTTGTTCTTTGTTCTGTGTCATGTCTCGATCAACTGCGGCTATGATATCACTAAACATCTGATTTCCAGCATTTAACTTTTGACGATAGTCAAGGCGAGCTCTTTCATTAGACGTGTTGTTGATAATGTTCATTGTGGCATTGAAAAAGAAATTGCGAAAAATGTTAATTTGTCGCACTATCGACAAATCGGTTTCAACATTCCGTTCGGCTTTGATGATTTCTTTTGCCAAGTTACTCAAAGTAGTTGCTGCTCTGGCCAACTCTGTATATGTGGCAAGCTGATTCATTTCAAAGTAGTCGTTTGGCGATAATTAGGTTTAACAGTAGAAGGATGTGTTTCGCGGTTTGAGTTAAAATAAAGACTACAAAGAAACGGTCCTACTGTGACGCAATGATTGAGTGTTATCGATTTTTAGGTTTTATCAGCTTTGTCCTAAAATGGAAATAAACAGTTTGTTTTGAATAAATTTAATCAAGAAAAAATTACCTTGATCAATGTTAGCTTAAAGGATAGGATTAAAAACTCACAGTTTTGAACTTTTCGGAATGCCAGTCGGACGTTTTTTCATGAGTGCTGTGAAATTGTCCGATAAGTGAAAAAAATGTAGGCCAATTCATAAAAGACGTGACAGTCCAACTAAAAAATATATTTCTTCAGGATTACGTTCTATTAAAATGCAAATCTAAAGTAATAGCAAAAAAATTGTTTCTTTGATTTCGCGAATATTTTCATCGATTGTAAATTGAATCTCGTCAATTGCTTCAAAATACCCTTTTATTTTATCACTAATGTGATTAATCTGAAGAGTGTAATTTTCGGCTAAAATAGTAAACTTTGCTGTTATTTCTTGCTGCTTGTCAGTGGAAATTTCATTGGTCACAGAACAAATAAGCGTTTGCCGGTTGCCTTCCAGATCTTCTAGTAGTTCAATGTGTACATGTAAAAGATTTTGCTGACTAGACCACTTTTTAATGTTTCGATTTAGTTGACGGACTTGCTCTTTTAATCGCACAATTAAAACCATTTTTACATGTTTACTGTACGAATTAGAGGTTTTTTATGATGATAAATTACACACATCGATGGGACTTCATGTGCTAACACAATCACTTGACAAAAGTAGAAAATTTAAAATGAGAATAAAACGTGTTGCTTTTAAATCAATCAGACAGTTTTATGTCACACTAAAACAGAGTGTGCCGATTAAAAGTTAACAAATAAAAAACTATTTCTACAGTAGTGTTATTATCTATTTCGAATTTTAATATTTTTAAAATCAACCAACATAATTTGACAATTTTTATGTATTAGCCTGACCTGAATCTTTTGGACCTAGCCTAACTCAAAAAGAAATGCACCACACATATAAAATCAAAGCTACACAAATGGATGTTTTTGTTTTTTTGTACCACTATCTCTAAAAACCACATTTTTTGTATACAAAAAAGAATCAATATTTTGAGTGGCAGAGACTGTGGCAAGTAAACTGAAATAAGTCATGACCACCTAAAATTATCATCACACACCTGCCAACTGACCTAAACAGTCTAATTCTCTCGCGAATGAGGCCGGTGCACTAAATTAACTAAAAAAATGTACAATTGGCTAGCCGGACCGTGAACTGATAGTTAAATGGACTGCAAATTAAAAAGTTATGCAATAAAATTGCACAACAAATGCTCTCTCATAGTGCTACCAAAATGTATATCATTGCAATTTTTAATTACAAAAAATATAAAAAAGAAAAACATTTAATTTATATACACAATGAATTTAAAAAGTTGAAAATTGTAAAAATATTTTTTTAATTGAAAAACAAGTGATACAGTTTAAAATGAAAAATTTTATTTTAATAGTACAGATTATTTGAATAGTTGGAAACAAATACACTCGTAATTAAATATTACAAAAAATGAGTATGCGATAAAATAGGTTTTCTGTTCAGATGAATGATTTCTTGACCTTCCTTTTCTCTATTGCCATAAACAATCGCTTGTTAGCTAAATCGACCACAACTTTACAATATCCTATTTTGTGGATTTCATTTTTGCGAATCTCCATTAGGACGTCGTAGCGACCACAAATGTGATCAGTAATTCTTTTCAATACTTCAGCATCGCCAATTTTTTCAATAATTCGTCGGAGAATGTTGTTTCCAATACAATCTTCAAAGAGAGTTGAAACTAGATCGAAACTAAAATAGATATTTGTTAAAAATAAATAGATCAATTTTAATAAAAAAATTACTTTGTGTTTCCCAACATTATCATCACCAATTTGCAAATCTGATATTGACTTAGTGCACAGATTGCCACTTGAATTAGTTGCCTGTAAACAAAAAAAAATGTTTATTTTTTTAACAGAAACATTATGTGATCAACAACAATTTGACTGTTAAAGGAAACAGCATATTTTAATCAACTCAAGTCATTTTAAATATTTTTTTACCAAAAAAATGTAAACTAGGTAAATATATTTAAAATGAATACATTGAATTGATTAAAATTACGTTGTTTTAGATAGAAATCAATCGACCGACCGATGTAATGTCATAAACTTACGCGTGATTGCGATATTTAAATCGATAATGGCCATTAATTTTCTCACTGATCCACTCTGGTGATGTGACAAGTTTTGTAAACGATGCACAATAAGATGGCGAAAAATAGGTTTGCGCGTGAAGTAGTATTATGCCATACTCAGAGTTGACCAAAGTGTCAAAATTTGATGATATGGCTTTCAGAAATTTGTCGTACACACTTTCGTAACCATAAAAGTACAAAACATTTGAGGCGGTCACAATCAGGTATCGAATACAGTTATGTAAATGCACGTCAGTGCCCATTTGTCTAATCTAAAAATAGAAAATAAAACATTTAAAAACATTCAAATTATTACATGATAAATCTAAATCTTACGTGGTCAGTAGCGTACTGGGCAAGAGCAATGGCAGCAGGTCCATGGCGTACAGCAACGCAGGAGAAAAACAGTGATCTCGCTTTTTTTGTTGCAATCTCATGAACGTTGAATACGAAAGCTAGGTTTTGGTAGCGTTCTTCACTAAATGACTCGGTAGTCATGAGTTTGCGAAAAAAATGACCAGCTTCAATTGAGTCGTAAAACTTTGAGCGAATTTTAGGATTTTCAACTAGTACCATCAATGAGTTCCAAGAATTGTCATCACAATTAACAAGTAGTGTTGCCATCGAGTGAAATGCAACTGGGTGCATAATAAGCGCTTCAAAATCTTTTTTAATTTCAATGCATGCTTTTTTTACGTTTGAAATGGACGATGATTGGATGATCTTCGCAATTTGGTGCCAATCACCGCAAACAAGAAAAACGTCTTTTGTCAAGTTCCTAATGTCGTGAAGAGAATTCCAAATGAATTCATTGTGTTTGACGATACGTTGAATGTCCTCACAATTTCTGCTGTCATTCAAAGTTGCCATTGTATCAAATTGATTAAAAGAATCGATAGTGAGGTTTAAATTTTCGATCAATACGTTTACTGCGCTGTCCCATTTGAGTTTCGTGTCTAGATGTACGCCAAAATGATCTTCAGTAGTGTAAAGTTGGCTTTTTCTACTGTGATTAGTGGTCAGATGCTGGTCAGCTTGGTTTATTGTTTTAAACCATGTAGAGCAGTCGGAACATTTAAATGAAAAAACTCCCATGTGATCAGTGACATGTTGTTTGTCTTCGTTTGACAACGTTTCAAACTCATTTGAACGCATGTTTATTCCTAAAACTTTAGCACAAAGCTGACAAATGTGTGCGAACTTAGCGTGATCAGTTTTGATATCAACAATAAAGTAGTCGAATGCATAGGTTTCAGTTAGCGGGTTTACAGGAAATTCGTGCATAGTCACTAAATGTTCATAGTATTTTTTAGCACTTGAAGCTTTAAAAACACAATTTGGGAGTGCACATGTGGCAGTTGGTCTCGAATAAAAAGGTCGGCGGATGCTAAAATAAATCAAATTATACTAATGAAAATAGACAAAACTTTTTTTAACAAAAACTTACTTGCGATTCATGGTGTCTGTTGTGTCAAAGTAATGACAATTAGTGAAAATTAAGGCATAAGGTAAAAATAGAGAGACAGTGTACTTTTTAAACTTGTCGACAAACGAAATGTTGCAAATAGCTAAAAATACGCCACACAATTGCGATAAAAGAGGTTTACTTCATGTCCAAAGAATCTGAAAGATCTTTACATGCAATTGGAACGCAATTTAAAACCGATTAGCTTGTTTACTTGACTAAAAATGATTCACAAACACAAAATGCTCAGCTTGCCAAAACAAAAGACTGGATATACACGCTGAAGTTGACAGGAAGAGAATTTGTAATAAAAAAATGCGCCATCTAGCAAGAAAAAACTAAATCAATTTATATTTAAACAATTTTACATTTATTTAATTCCACAAGGCAACAAAATAAAGTCAATCGTTCATTTGTCATTCTCGCGAAACTTGTCTACCAGTTCGTTGAAGTACTCCTTTAGTGTTTCTGCGTAGTGAGAGTAATGCAAAGTGCGACCATTGCAATTATGCAGTTATCAAATATTTTGTTTTTATCGTAATTTTACTCTGTAAACGATTTGAAGGTTTTACTCTTTTGAAAGGTTTCAATTGTCTTTAAATCTAGAAGGGGTGAGTGAACATGAGTTAATAAACTTGATAAAAAGGCAGCAAATAATGACATAAAACCGAGCATCTTACCCATTGGCTTTTCGATAACGGTATAGTAGTCAGGAGCTTTTTTCTTGCAAACAGGTCTCAAGAAGGGCTGAGCCTGCACGTGACCCTGATGAAGACAAACAAAATGAGTAACTGCAAATCACATTTTAAAGCAATGCTAAGTTTAGCTTACCTGAATTGATTTAACAATTTTTATCAGCGCTTGGTAGTCTTCAGCTCCTTAATATTGCGGTAGTTGATGCTGTTGTCGTCCTCACATTGCGGACAGATGTAGTCGTCAATGGTTTCCGCCACCACCGAAGTGATGCCCACGCATCGACCGTGGAACCAACCCTGGCAGCAGTCGCAGCAGATGTAGAACTTGTTCGAGTCGTACGCCTGCTGGCAGATGCAGTACGTGGCCGTCAGTTCAAAAGCTTTCGGCTCGGCCGGTGCTGGTGCTACTGGTTTGGAGGAGGACGAAGTTATCAAAGCTGTGGTGGTGGCTGTAGTAGCTGGGGCTGTGACTAGGTTGGTCTTGGCTGAACTACCAGCAGTAGTAGGTTCAACCATGACCTTGAACGAAGAATCGGTAGCGGGAGTTACAGTGGTGGAGTTCGTCGAAGTAATACTGTTAGCTGACTGCTGCTGCTGCAGGATTACCTTCTGTCTGCCGTTCGCACCCGGCACAAACGCCGATGAACCCGCAGAGATCATATAGGTGGTCTGTCCCTTGCCATTGTCCACCGGTTTGTTGTTGACGGCGGTAGAGGTGGTAATCAGCCACAGCGGCGTTCCTGAGCCGCCCGAGTTGAGGGCAATCTGAAAGGTCTGCCCGGGGGCGGTGGGCAGCGAGCTGATCGGCAGCAGGTGCGTCCGCCCGTCGCTCGTCTTCAGCTGCACGCACTGGATGCCCTTGCCAATGGTGGGCGTGGTCGATAAGGGCGACACAATGTTGATGGCGCCCGTGGTGGTGGTCACAGCAGCAGTCGACTGTGCTGGTGTTGTGCTCTTTGCAGCCGAGCTGCTGCTGCTGCTGGTCGCCTGAATGGCGTTCACCGTAGTGCCGGTGGAGATCTTCTGCGGCCCCTTTGGCTCAATCAAGGGCACCGCCTGTTTGATGTTCGGATTACCGCCGCGAACAATGTCGGGCAGTGCCCCATTAGACCACGAACCAACGTTGGAGATGATGAGGGGTTTTGTAGTGCCAAGACCACCACCAGCACCGGCGTTCGCAGGCACGCGAACAATGTACGTCCCCGGACGAGTGGGCGTGATGCCTCCACTGCCACTCACTGCGTTCGAGGTGACAATGACATTGCCGCCCTGGATGACAGAAGTGGAGCCCTGCTGTGCAGCTGCAGTGCTAGACGATGTAATGATCTGCCCTCCAGTGCGGAGAAAGAGCTGATTGGGCGGGGCGCCCGGTTTGTTGTGCACGGGCACTCTAAAGGTGCCATTGGCCGTTCGGATGGTCGCATAGGTGGTAGTGGCGGTGGTGGGCGTGATGGTACCGCTGTTGACGACGGGCGAAGCAGAGGCGAGCACCCGGTTGGCGGCTCGGTTCTGGAAGATGCTCGACAGGCGAGAGCTGATGGCCTGCTTCGTGTTGATGTTCAGAGGGCTGTTGGTGGTGGGGGTGGTGGTGGGGGTGGTGGTGGTGCTGTTTCTCGCTCAGTTGACCAGCTGTGCTCTGTTGGCTGAAATGGGCGTTGAAGCATTGCTCTTCCTCAGCTCTGCCGCCGCCTTCTGCCGCAGCTCAGCCTGCCGCTTGCGCTCCTCCATGATGGCCCTCTCTGCAAACTGGCGAATCTCCCACAGCTCCAGCTCCTCCTCATTGAGCCAGATCTCCTCCATGCGCGGCCCCTTCACCGGCGGCGAGACGGGCCGCTTTCGCTGACGCAGTCCACTGCGAATGGGCGTGGACACCTCGCAGCTGGGCGTGCTGGGCAGGTCAATGGCACGATGATCTTCCGCATGAGGTACTGCGAGCGGAGGCCAAAGGGCGGCAGGTCGCGCCGTCTGAGAATCTCCACGGTGGTCACCTCGCTCTCCGTGGTGATCGTCTTCACGCTGGAGCTGGACGGCGGCTTCGTCAGCATGTACTGAATGTCGTCCCAGCGTACAGCCGCCCAGAGAACGCGCAGCTGATGGGCGACGGCGTGCAGTGTGCCCAGACAGGCGGTGCGCCAGAGCCACATGAGGCGCAGGCTGGGACGCGGCGTCTGCCCGTACGGCCAGTTGACATTGTTCGATTTGCAGACGTAGTTGAAGCCGATCACCTCGCGGAGGCCGCCATTTCTGCCCAGTTTGCGCATCTCGTACAGCGGCAGAATGAGCATGCTCTTGTACTTGCCCACCATAAAGCGGGTGGCCGGCGGGAGGACGCTCTTGAAGGGCACAATCTTTCTGATGGGCACTGGCACGTTGGCACCTCCCACAGCCTTCACCTCGAGCAGCTCAACGTGCTCAGCGGGGTCGTCGAGGGGTGATAGTTTCTCCACCACTGCTTCAGTTGCCTCCTCTTTTACAGAGCTGTTGGTGGCTTTTTGGTGGTGGTAGATGCAAAGTGGTGAGTAGCATTTCAACTATTGAGAAGGCTGGCCAGCAAAATGACAAAGAGTTGAGTAGCAGCGGTACGTTGAAGGATCGCCAAAGTTTGTTGCTTTATCAGTTTTCTGCTCCTCTTCGACTTTTTTAGCAGCACCAGCAGCGGTGGCAGCCGCCTCCTCCTTCTCCTGCTGCTTATCAAATGCGTACATAACAAGCCGTGTCATAAGTAGTGAATTAAGTCGGGGAGTGGCCTTGCTGCCGCTGCTGCTGCTGCTGATCACCTTTGAGTATTTTCGGCCCTTGGCCGGCGTCTCATCACTTAAAGCTGCGGAGATGTTTATCACTGACGGTTCCATATCGTCGGTTGTCTCCGTAGCCTCTTCCGTGGCCAACTCCGCCTCCTCCTCCTTCTCCTCCTTCTTCTTCCCAGTGGCCCCCAGTGCCTCTTGTGGCCTGACCCATGTGGAGCTGACCCACTGCCAGCCGTCAATGCCACTGAGGCGAAACTCCTCGCCTTTCTGCTTCCAAATCTGGTGTTTCAGCTTGCCACAGACCAGTCTGATGCCAACGCCTGCTCCGTTAAATCGTCATGCGGCAGATGATGGCTCGCTGCTGTCCACTGCCATGCTTTCATTGGCATTGCCACCACCACCGCCACCTCCTTCTTTTCGGTCTTTCTTTTCCCGCTTTTTCAGCTTGTCTCTCTCCGCCTGAGTACTAGGCTGAAGAACCGAGAAGCCCAGTGAATCATGCCAGGCAATGTTGAAAAGCACCGGCTTCATCGACGACTCCAGAATGTGCATCGCCAGGCGGAACTCATTCGCCTCTGAGCACATGGTCACCGCTTTGATCCAATTGCTGCGATGCACACTCCATTTGGGATGCATGAATGTGAGCGTCAGTTGCGTCTCCAGGTTCAGTAGAGTCTGCCGGAGAATGTTCACCATCATCACACTGGTGCCGTGGATGCTAGGCACAGAATGTGCAGTGGTGGTGCTCGGCGGCGTCCACTTTAGCTCCGACGCCTCCGTCAGGCTAAACTTGTGACTTAGGTGGCGCTTCTTGTCACACTCTTCCGCCAGTTGGGCCTTGTTCAGGGCGAACTTGTTCACCGAGTAGATGTTCTGGTACTGGCGGTAGTTGCCCTCCATGCCCAGCTTGAACAGATTCATGGCGAGGTAGCTGGTCGGCAGCGTCTTTCACAGCTTTCAAGTGAGCGTGAGGTCGTCCTTCAGCAGGATCACCGTCTCCTCGTCGCGAACGGCGCCGAAGTTGTTGTAGGAGCTGATTCGATTTTTAAAGCTGTCCATCGAAACCGTCTTTGGCTGAATCGATCCGGTCTTTATGCGGGTGAGCACACCGCTGCCGTCAATTTGATGGCTTCGTTTATCGTTTTCATCGACGGCCAGTTTGGTCTCTAGGTCGGCCAACTGCTCCTCTATGGCCGCCTTTTCTTCCGCCTCTTCAGCTTCGGCAATTTTTGCCTTCAACTTGGCCTCACGCTTGAAAAATAGCTCCTCATTAATGGCCTCAAGGAAGCTCTTTCGAGTTCCCTTCGCCATCTTGGTCAGCTTCTTGGTGATCTGCATCTACCGGTAGATCTCCTCCTTCAGCTCCTCGAGGGCCGTGCAGAGGTCATTTTCGTAGTTTTCAGCGTCCAGCGAGGCGAGTAGCTCGTCAAACTGCAGTCGACTGGAGTAGTAGATCACCTTGTCGGCGTCCTTCTGGTCCTCCACAATGAGCCGTCGGCAGAGGAACCAGTACTTGCGCCCGTGCCGATCCCAGCCAATCGGTTCCTGTCGGGAGCAGTACCCGAGCTTCTCCAGATCACTGACGCAGTCGGTGACACCGGTGACGGAGTTCAGATTACAGATCGGACAGGTCCACACGTCTTCAGGCACTTGTTTGAGTGGTGGGTCGAGGCAGCCGAGGTGGAAGACCGCCGGACAGGTTTCACAGCACAGCAAATCACCGGTTCAGTGGCAACCGCGACAGTTGTCATCGTGTTTGATGGTGCCCTCGTTGTTGAGCACATCTCGGCAGCTGGCCGAGGTGAGAAACTCCTTGCAGAAGTACTCCAGCAGGGTGAGCTTCTGCTCCAGTGAGGCAAAGGGGTAGTTGACGGCTAGCGAGTCACTGAAGAGTTTGGCGTTTTTCTTGTAGTCTGCTGAAAGGTAGATTCGCGTCACTTCGGGCCATGTCATTGGATCGCAGAGATAGAGGTAGATGTTGATGGCGTCACGAACGTCTTGAGGGCCGTGTTGCATGCCCACAAGGTCGTCCTCGCGGATGAGAGCCTTCAGCAGTTGAATGTGAATTTCCGAGAGCAGATAGGCTTGCTCGTCGATGAGCAGCGAAACGCAGAAGTCTTCAAATCGAAACGGCGTGAGACGAAGGTTTTGCTGGAAGCGGCGTAGAATTTCGTAAATGCTAATAGTTCTCATCAGGTTTCGGCCCTTGATGAGCAGGTCCTCGGAGGAAGGCGGCAGCGTCAGCTCAGGGACTTCGACGTTGTCCATAAACAGGGCGGCTGGAGCCTCTCGAGCAGGCCGCAGTCTCTTATTTAGAACATCGTCACTGACATCTTCTTCAACCTCCTCCTCTTCCTCCTCGACCTCATCCTCATTGGGTGAATCCTCATCAGATTGTTCCTCCTCGCTGAGCGGTGCTTCGTCCTCTTCAAAGTGATGACCGTAGTTCACTCCCTCATCATCTACTATCTACTCTCCCTACACACCGTCCACCGATTAAATAAAAAATAATGCTTGTGATGTAAAAATTATATTTCAAATTTTATTAAAGTAAAATCACAAATTTAAACATTAAATCATCAACAATTTAATCAATGTAATTTAAAATAAAAATACAAATGATGTAAGTGAATAAAAATATGGTAACAGAATGGATAATTTTAAACGATAACATAGGTTTTAATATTACCACATAGCTAAAACTGGTATTATAGTAGCAATTCTATCTGACTATATATTAACGTTCACTGTTAGTTGTTTTGAAGCATGGTCGTTCAAAACTACACCAATTAAATTTTTAACGAGTAAGACGTCGGCATCAGGATAAAGTAGGTTATGTCGAATTGCTTCATGAAAAAGCTTGCTCCAACCTTGGTGGGTTTTAAAATCGTCGTATTTTGCCAGTACGTAAACACAGGCTGCGCGGCTGAGGGCGACGTTCAGGCGGCGGAGGTCGGAAGCAAAGCCGACGCTGTGATGTTCAGTAGAGGCCCGCACGGCGCTGACAATGGCAATGTCGCACTCACTGCCTTGCATCTGATCAACTGTATAGACTTTCACAATATCGTACAGATTCTCGTTGATTAGTAGGCGACGATAGAGGTTTACTTGGCCCCGATAAAGAGCAATAACGCCATAAGTTATCTGTTTTCCATTGGGAAAGCTTCGAGTATTAAAATTAAATCCTTGAAGGCGAAGGGAAGCACAAAGTAGTGCTATTCCAAATTCAGCTTCCTTTCGATTTTCATATGAAAATGAATTACTTGAACGTTTTTCACGCCAGGATTCACCAGAAAAAACAAGAAGCGCTGGATGACTATTAGTTTTTGTCCAGTTACCAGTCGGATCAGTTGTAAGACGATCAGCGTCAGCATATGATATGCAACTGACCATGTTTGCTACCATGTGACGCATTCGATGTTGTTCACGGAGGCGGAAAATTACATTGGGAGCATTTGCTTGGAAATAATTGCAAAGTTTTACGAAAATAGAGGTTTTATCGTTATTTAAATTCATCATAAGTGACGATTTAAGCGTTGGACCTAACTGTCTTGGGTCACCAACCAGTAAAAGTCTGTGAATACTGACAAGATGAAGAGGAAACAGAAACTCTTCAATTTTAGCTTGTCCAGCTTCGTCTACGACCAGTAAGTCAAATTTGAGTTGATTGCGAAGGTGAATGATTTCGTTTGATTGCGAAGAGCCAAGGGTGACAATCACAATTGTAGATGATAGTACGAATTCGTGTTTGATCGCACGTTTACTTATTTCATTGCCATTTTCTTCTTGAATTTGTTGGGCAAATTGATCAAAATCTGTTTTTGCCAATTCACGTACTTCTGTTTTAAACTTTTCAGTTTCACCAAGGCGACAAATTCGGACTGTACTTGGTAAACGATGATGGAGTTTTAAGTAAAAAACATCAGCTGCTGCATTTGATGGCGCAGTCACAAGAAAACGAGGGATTTCTTCTTTTGCTTCGATGGAATTACAAATGTACTCCACAATGGCTCTACAAGCAATTGTAGTTTTTCCTGTGCCAGGAGCACCGTCTTCTATAAGCAAACTTAATTTATCGGTTTTCATCAATTGAACAAATTTTTCGTTGAAGTCGTCATTGGCATTCACTCTAAAGATATCGATAAAGAGGTTTGGATTAATGAGCGCGTCAAAAACAGGAGATAAATTATAGTCCTCAGTTGCAGGAATATTGGCTGGTCTATTAGGGACAGACAAAATCTTAAGTCCTTTGAGGAATTGAACAATTTGTCCAATAAAAGTCATCTTTGCATTTCCGGCTTGGAGAATTGAATCAAGTGCTGATTGATTTTCGTCTGTTTTGCAAACATATGAACGCATGTTAATACTGATAACTTGATCGCCATTTGGGTCATTTGTCATCTGGTCTTCTTGATTGTCTTCATCGAATGCGAAAAACGAGGTTTTGGTAAACACAAGAACACAATTGTTCTTTAGTGAATTGTCGTCAAGCTTGAGTTGCAAAGTACTGGGACTGTTGTCGTTTTGCAAATGCATGTACCATATGGCATTGCTATATTGCTGTTGAAAATAGACTCTGTTTCTAGCCAAGGTCTCAAATTCCACATTAAACTGTACGAATTGTGTGTTTGATGTGTTCTCTCGGTTGGGAAAAACTTTGACGAAGTGAGAAGTTGGTGTGTCTAAAACAAATGACTCGGTCAAATCACAAACAACTTCTAATGACATTGCTGGAATCATTAACTGTTGAAAGTCTGACCGATCCGTCACATTGTCCCACTCGTCAGCAGAAGGTGTGCGAAAGCATAGGTTTAGATGGTTGTTTGGTGATTTTAAAAACAAAATTGACGATGCCAAAATATTGTGAAGTCCGTCTTTAATAACAGGTTGGTTAACCTTTAGGTTACCAAAAGCAATTCTACGATAGTCGGGGAATCCAGAGTTCGCTAAAAACAAAAAATATATGTTTTAAAGTTAGATTAAATACACTATCTGATACTCACCTATTGATAAATCGTCAAACGCCTCAGTTACTTGCTCTCCTAAATCGTTTTCTGCAGTGTCGTCCATTTCAATCAAAGGGAACAAAAACTAGCTGCTAGCGAATTCTAGGTTTGATATCGACTCGAACAAAGTTGTCATCACACCGAAAATCACAGACTGATAAAAACAGTAATTGCAAACCAGAATTAACTGATGAAATCGTTGGAGTATAAAAATTTCAACTCTTGAGCTTCAGAGCACAGAAAAACAAAATTTTCACAACAGACGCTCACAATTCAAGCAATGCATGCAAAGCAAAAAACGTTTACACTATTATAACATCAAAGGCTTTTTCTATTTTTACCCAACCAAAAATTAATTAAAATCAAAAACCTTAAGGGGGGACTGCGCGCAACATAAAATATTTTCGAATTTTTTAGTTTCTCATTAACGCCAATAGCTTTTTTTGCCAAGATCTTTAAACCTAACGGTAACCAGATCGACATGATCGGAAACTCACATAAAATATTTTAAAATGCCAAATTAAAGCTAAAAGTTTAATCTTGAGATTGGCAGGACCAGGTTTTAAAATTTTATCTTTTTTTCTTATTTAAAAATTTTTTGAAAATTATAAAACCGTCATTTTTGTGTTTTTTTATCTGAAATCTTGAATTAAAAATCAGCAACGAAAAACCGAGACCACTTAAAATTAATATAGCCCTGCCAATCTTTAGTTTTAATTGTCATCTTTCATTTGGCACCTTCAATTTAGCCATGCCACCTTCCTATGATACCGATCTGGTTACCGTTTTGGTCAGAAAATTGGTGTCGTTACCGACAGCGACCCAGTCATCGTAAGGCCAAGCTATCAACACTAAACTGTTCTACATGATAGCCTTAGCAATTTGTATTGAGTACATGTTTCATGAACATCATAACCACCCCGAAATCAAAATTCGAAAAAGCAGTCAAAAAGTGCGCGGTGTCCCCCCTTAAATTTTTACGCATAATAGCACTTAAGTGTATAAAAAAATAAATTTACCGAGTTTGGAACCAATCTATTCTATAGTCATTTTTTACTTGGAGTGGCCTTCTGAGTGCTAACCTACCCTGACGTTGCCGACGACCCACGAGGCTGATGAGGGTCTTTTTCTTTATCATGGCATAATGTTCTTTATGTTACCGACCCCCACCCCGCCCCTACACTAACCGAGCCTACATAAGAGCACTACTGGAAGCCAAGAAAATGCAATGCCCTATGCAGAGATTTATTTCCGTTCACTTCACCACTGATCTGTCTTATTCTGGCTAAGATCTTTATTTAATCTCTGTTTTCAACTTAAAACGAACAAAAAAACATTTTTTTGAGATAAAATAATGAGTCAAACAACAATTTAGAATAAAAGTACGCATAATAGTTTTGAAAGAGTCAACTTTATTAAAAACACAGAACAATTTATTAACAAAAGCAATTAAAATGTGTTAGTATGTAAAATGTACAGCGATAAGTTAGGTTTGCTATAAAACCAAATGATGGATTTGTTATATCAGAAGCGAAACACGATACAACTAGTTTAGTTATTGGACGTGATAAAACTTTTCCATTGCCATTTTTGATCTTCTTGAAGCCAAATCGACAACAACTTTTGCGAATTTAATGTTTTTTGGTCGATTTCGATTAACAATTTTGATGTCTTCAAGCAACACAGATAGATGTTTTGCAATTCTATTTAAAACGCTTGGATCGCCAATTTGACCAACAATTCTCCTTAGAATATTGTTGCCGACACGATCTTTAAGAAGAAGGAAAAATGGATCTGGTCTAAAAAAATATTTGATTAATAAATAAATTAAAAATTACTAACAAAATACATACTCCGATTTTTCAAAAAATAGTGATACAAGACGACAAATTTCTTCTGGTTTGCTAGCACAAATGGCCACTTGAATAAGATGACTTTAGAAAAAATATTATTAAAATTAATTGTTAAAATGTAAAAAACAAAAGAAAAACTCACGATTGATTAGAATCTTTAAACCTGTAAGAGTTCTCAATGACATCGAACATCCAATCATAAGAAATGATTCGATCAATAAAATTGCAGCAAAATTGAGGCGAAAAATAGGTTTGTGCTTGAAGTACTAAAATTCCAAATTTTGAAGCAATTAGAAAATGATAGGCAGTGGAAACTGCCTGCAAAAAATTTTTGTACACAACGTCACTATGTCGTTTCCATTCCAATGACGCAGTTTTGATAAGAATACAAAGGCAACGATACAACTGCTGATCAGTGCCCATATAAGGAATCTAAAAAAACAAATTTAATTAAGTAATTGGAAAAAAATAATAATTTTACCTTGCTAGTAGCATAAAGGGCGAGAGATTGTGCGGCTCTTCCAGGACGTAAAGCGATACAGCTAAAAAAGATAAAGTTTGCTTTTTTGTTTTCAAACTCAGAAATATCAAAGGCGATTGATAGGTTTTGATAGCGTTGCTCACTGAACGTTTCCACTGACATAATTTTACGGAAAAAGTTGCCAGCTTCAAATGAATCATAAAGTTGTGCTCTAATTTGGTCATGTTTGAGCATGTCCATTAGAAACTGCCAAGACTGATCGTCGCACATCAGAAACAAAATCGATGTTGAATGAAATGCCCGGTTGTGGGTTACAAGCTCAAACAGATCTTCTTTGATCTCAGTACACGCACTTTTAATGTTGGCAGCCGATGAGGATTGAATGATTTTGAAAAGTTGTTGCCAATCTCCACAAACAATTAAAAATTTTTTCATCAAACCTTTAAGTTCGTAAACTGAGTGCCATTTACCCTCATTGAGCTTGAGAATGTGGCTAACGTTTACATCTTCGTCTTCGTTTTCTTTGCGTTCAACTGCCGACTGATTGCTAACCACAAAATTTACTTCTATTTCGGGAATAGGACAATGTGATACGAAATTGAGGTTTACGTTTCCAGTCATTTTGAATAAAGCTGTTTGCCACATCAAATATAGTCCATCATTATCAGAAAAATATTCTAGAACTGTCTGCGTTCGATTGCGTCGACCATGATTAGTAAGAGAATGACGCTCCACTTCCAGTTGTGTTTTGAACCAAGTAGAACAGTCGGTGCAGTGGTAAGAAATAATACCGGTATGATCAGAAACATGTAGTTCTTCTTCGCGTGTTGTTGTCAAGTCGAATGAAAAATGCAATTCTGTGCCAACATGTTTAGCACAAAGATAGCAGATATGAGCGAATTTGTTGTGGTCAGTTTTGGTATCTATGATAAAGTAATCGAAAGCATAGGTTTTAGTAATCATGTCCACCGGAAATTCGTGCTTGTCAATTAAATGGTCATAGTAGCTGGTGCCATTAGAAACTCTGAAAAAACAGTCTGGCACTGCACATGTAGCCAATGGACGCCGATAAACTCTTAATCGTAAAGAAAGACAGGTTAGAAAAAAACGGCATATTGTGTATGTGCGTAAATTTTACCGAGTATCCATTGTTGAACTTGTTTGTATGTCAGTGGATCAAACAAATGAATCAGAAAACTTCCAAATCAGTCGGGATCTAGAATCATTGCGACAAAAAAGGTTTAGGATAAGCAGACACAAGTCAGATGCTTTTAATCAGAAACACAGACGATCAACACAAGTCGAGACGAGCACAAACACACTATTGTTACACAGTAGCTATTTCTACCCCTTAAGTGTGATTAGAAGAGAGATTCTGTGAATAAAAGATTTTTATTTAATGAATAGCATAATTAAACAGAATTCAAAAATGGTACAAATGCAAAAGTGTATCACTATTAAAATCAAAAATTGAATTTACATGATTAAGTAAGAATAACAAAGAATCCGAAACAAAGGTTATTTTTTGCATACATAAATACTATTGCAAAACTTGCCCATTCGAGCAAGTTTCGAGTACTTCGTCTATCCAGCCATTAACAATTATGTTGTCAGCATCAGGAAAAAGACAGTTGTTGCGAATGGCATAAAAGAAAAGCTTGCTCCAGCCTTGTTGAAGCTTGAATTCGTCGTATTTGGCCAGTACGTAAACACAAACGGCACGGCTGAGGGCGACGTTCAGGCGACGGAGATCAGAAGCAAAGCCGACACTGTAGTGTTCGGCAGAGGCCCGCACGGCACTGACAATTGCAATGTCACATTCGCTGCCTTGCATTTTGTCAACTGTAAACACATCGACGACTTGATCGAGGTGACTTTCAGCTAGGAGACGAAGGTATAGGTTTACTTGTCCTCGGTAAAGAGGGATGATGGTGTACTTCAGTGTTTTGTTTTCCGGAAACTTGCGAGTGATAAAATCAAATCCATTTCGTCGTAACGAAGCTCGTAGTAGGGCCATACCAAACTGCGCCTCTTTCACATTTTCAAACGAAAACGAGCCAATGGAACGCTGTTGAAACCATGACTCACCAGAGAAGACCATGAGCAATGGATTGTTTTTGATTTTTTTCCAGTTTCCATTTGGGTTTGTTGTAATTGGGTCAGTATCAGCATACGAAATATGGCTGACCACATTAGCAACAAGGGGGTGCATTCGATGCTGATCTCGAAGATGGACAATAGTTCCAGTAGCTGTACGCTGAAAATAGCTACACAATGAAACGAAAAAAGAGGTTTTTGTTGTAGGTAAGCTCATCATCAATGAGGATTTGAGTGTAGGCCCCAGCTGTCTCGGGTCGCCGAGCAATAAAATGCGGCGAATCTGGTTGAGGTGAAACGGGAATAAAAACTCATCTATTTTGGCCTGACCACATTCGTCGACAACAAGTAAATCAATGCGAAGACGACTGCGGAGGTTTAGAAGTTCACACATCATAGATGAACCTAACGTCACTACTATGATCGTAGAAGAAAGTATAAAGTTCCTTTTCATTTCGTTGGCTGATATTTCAGAGCCGCGTCGATCGAGCTCTTCTTGTGAAAATTGCTCAAAATCATTTTTCGCAAATTCACGCACTTCCGGTTTGAACTTTACGTGCTCTCCTAATCGACAAATGAGAATTTCAGGTAAACGATGACGAAGTTTCAGATAAAATACATCTGCTGCAGCGTTAGATGGTGCAGTGACAAGAATCAACGGTGGATCAGTTTGTTGTTGCAAACAATCTTTGATAAAATTAGCAATTGTGTTTGCAGCATTTGTGGTTTTGCCAGTACCTGGCGCACCGTCTTCAATTAGCAAACAAATTTCTTCGCTTTGCATAAGTTTCCGGAACTTGACGGTAAAGTTTTCATCTGCACAATCAGAAAAAGGGTCGAAGAAGAGGTTTGGGTTAATGATCGCATCAAAAACAGGCGACAAGTTGTAGTCACTGCCAGCAGGTACGTTTTGCGGTCTATCAGGGATTGACAATATCTTAAGTGATTTGACGAATTGTGGCACTTTGTCAATCAGGCGTAGAGTTGCCTTTCCTTGTCGGAAAATCGAATTCAGCGTAGCCGTATTTTCATTTGTGTAACAAGCATAAAGATTCATTGTCACTTTAACAATCGCTGTCTCGTCGTCTTCAGTGTTTTCCATTCTGGCATAAACAAAAAATTCGTCGTCGGCGACAAAAGAGGTTTTACAAAACACAACCGCACATTTTGACTTAATGACGTTTCTGTCAACTCTAAGTTGGGCATCAGTTGGTCTGTCGTTTTCTTGCGAATACATAACGCAAATAGAGTTGTTGTATTGTTGTTGACTGTGTATGTAGTTTGCAAGCGAAGATTCGTAGATTACTTTAAAGTTGATCAAACCTCTGACATTCTGTTTAGAATCTGGTTCGATGTCGATGTTGAAAATATGTGCTTCGTCAAACAAAAATGCACGCGATAAATCACAGATTGTTTCAATAGAAAACACTGGAATCATTAGATCTTTAAAAGTCTTTCGATTGGAAACTTCATTCCATTCATCAGAAGAGGGTAGGCGAAAAGATAGGTTTGTCTGTTCGTTGGGAGTTCTCAGCATGCTAATAGATGATGATAGGATGTTGTACACTCCATCATAAATACAGTCATTTGTGACTTTTGTGTTGTCGAAGCTAATTCGTGGGTAGTTGGGAAAATCTAGAATGTTTGCATTAGTAAAAAATTGAAATATTTACTTATAAAAAGTAAAAAACTTACCTTGCAGTATCTCATTAGAGTGGATGCTGTCGACATCCATAACACTATCTTCTGCTGACATATTTTCTCCAAAAACCTCGTCCATCGACTCATCCGCCATTGCAAGCACAGTTAAAAACGAAATAATAGGTTTAGGTGATCAAAAGAGTCGTTTGAAAAACGTTCTGGTGTTAGGTGCGACAGAATAGGTTTGACAAAGCAATAAAACGTTGGTGTCGATAACGAGACTTCAAGACAGTGTATTTTCATCTAAAACAAAATGAAATGATTAGATTGAATAAAAGACTATTGAGATACCTACCTGCAAAGGGATCCAGTTTAGATTTAGAACGAAATCTAAGGTTAGAATCAAGTAACAGATTTAGGAATGAGCACATCAAAATGCAGAGTTTTGCAACTTGCAAGCTTCGCGATGCACAGTAAACATCAAGCACGAGTCTGGAAAAAACGCGCACCTATTCACACACTAGTGGCAGCTAGAGCGCCAGAGCCATCTCGTATGTGGTGGCACTGGGTGGAGCCTATTACAGTGAAGCTCTCATGACTGATTGCACGCTTCACTGCAATAGGCTCCACCTCCTGGCACCACATGCGAGATGGCTCGGGCGCTGGCACTGGTAGCCACTAGTAACGGTGTGGCTATTTTGATCAGAACACAAACAGAACAAAATTAGAGACAAATCGGTACAGGTAAACCACTGACAAATTACTCTCATACTTCTCATCCCACCACTCTTCACCCTCATCCTTGCTTTTATCACCGCCACCACCACCACCATCATCACCATCAGCAGATAGCTGAGTGTCCATTGAACTGCTGGTCCCGTGCTGTCATGGTAAGGTCAGCGTCACCAGCAGAAGCAAAAAGAAGCGGAGGAGGAGGTGATATCATCTAGCTACGTCTTTTCCGAGAACACGGCACACTTACTTACTAATGGAGAAGCATTAGCTTTCAATCATCCTAGAGTTTCCTGACGACATCAACGACCACAACCAAAACAATCACAACAACAATCACCCTTTAATTTGCGTAAACAAAAGCCGATCCTTCTTAGAACCATCACCATCATCAATCACCACTAAAATTACCATGAAATCAGTAATGCAGTCCATACGTACTGGCATAAACCTTTCGCGTCGCAACTTTTCATCTCGAGAAAGTCAGGAAAACAAAGAAAAGGACGTCGAAAACGAGGACCAAGAGGACTTTTCCGAGGCAAAGCGAGTGACGGAAATTTTTGAACACGAAGATTACAAAGAAGAGGAAGAAGCCGAAGAGGGCGAAGACGTCGAGGAGCTTCGTCTGACGGTGTTGCGAAACTTTGTGTGTCCTTTTGCCGCTGAGACTACTTGCCGCTTCGAGGAGACGCCCACCGCCTGTCCTTTTGGCCACCGTGCGACGGCCCCAATTTCCGAGTCAGCACTGCTGACCATTCCCGACTACGTCTGCATCTACCATCTTCTAGGACGATGTTCAAGTCGACGGAAACGAGTGTAGGTTCTTCAGGAAGGAAGCAACATCCTCCACTCTGGGAAGCGCAAGTTCAAACTGCACCTTCCCGACTGCACCTCGGCAATTCACCTTCGCCTGACGACCCTCCTCGACCTGGAGCGCTTTGAGCTGCAGTACGCACCGGTCATTGCCGAGTACTACAACGATGAGAGCGGCGGCGGAAAAGTTCTCCAAAGATCGGCAACAAAGAAGCAGACCGTTTTGACGAAGAAGAAAGCCGAAGACGGGAACCTGGAAGGCGACGACCGCTTCACCTGTGGCATCTGTCTGGAGCGAGTGCGTTCCAGTCGCCTCAAGGAGCGCCGGCAGTTTGCTCTGCTCGAGAGTTACGACCATGTCTTTTGCGGTCCTTGTATGCTCGCCTACCGTCGAAGCGGAAAACAGGAAACCTCCAGTGGAGATAAGCGAAACTCCAACTCACAGGAAAACTGTCCACTGTGTCGGGTGCCCTCACGGCGACTCGCCCTCTCTGACCGTTTTTTGGCAGGTGGTTCTGATGAGAAGCGAAAGCTCTTTGACAGTTTCCACTGTCGGTGCTGTTTGTAGAAAGCAAAAGTGAATGGAAGTTAGAAAGTTTTTTTCGAAGAAGATGTGTGAACTCTGGCATTTGCAAAAAGATCAACTGATTACTTACCCAACTTACAACTACAGTATATTAAAATAACGTCTACTACATTTTATTTTTATTTAAAAGAAGTGGTAGTTGATGATTTGGGGCGTAATTGGATTTAAAAAGTATGTGAATAGAGATCGAGTATAAATCCTGATTCACTTTAGGTTGCTGAAACACGGTGGCGGAAATGTAAATAAAAATTTCAGGAAAAGTGACTGTAATTTGTTGAACTAAATCCCATATTTTCTACTCGAGTGGACATCTCTGCTGGTAAAACGGCTAATGGTTGATTGTCCGGTTCATTTTGGGTTTTGGTGGTGGCAATATCGTCTTAAAAGTTTAAATTTATTTTTTTTGTTTATCAATGTAACGTTTTTAAAATATAAACAAATATTTAAATAAAACGAAATAAAATTAAAATCATTTTATTAAGTGGATATTGACAATGATACACATAAAGATAACAAATCAAGATAAGTGTTAAACTGAAAAATTGCGATATGTAGGTTTTTTGACAAAATAAAATTAAATGAAATTTTCTTCAATCTTCACGATAAAGAAAAACATTAGTTTTGTCGCATTTTGTTGGAATGGACACTTTCATTCGGTCATCAGAGTTTGAAATTGGCCAACTTCCACCTGCGTAGAAAAAAGCAGGGTGTACACTTTCACCTTTCCAGTACACCATATCGTCTAAGCTCGATTCTATAATGTGAATCTCCTTAAGTCGACAAAAGAGGTTTGCATTTTTGAGAATAATTTCAGTTAGTGAAACTTCATTTCCACTTGCAACCAATGTACTAACGGTTCTGTTGTCCATAATGCGATCAAGAACCGCGTGAACGTTTTCTTGAAAAGCTTTAGATGAGCCGACAAACGTCAACTTATCCAGGCTGATGAAATTGTCCAGATAAGATGGACTGCTAACCAGTGCATTTGGATTGGATACGTTGTTGATAATTGAGAGTGTAGGCGAGTTAGAGGTTTTGATCTTGTAACTTTTGTCGTTTGCGTAGTTCGACCTTGAAACGAACTTTTGATAGGCGTTCTTGCTTTCCTCATTTTCAAACAAAAACAAATTTTTGACGTTGGCGAAGATTTGGTTGATGTCTTCCTTCCATTCGCTACAGACTACTCGATTCTTGACAAGGTCGGAATGCGTAAACTTCGAAAACAACAGTTCTCGTGCCTTTCTATTGACACCACTTGGTCCTTCACCTGCTGCGGGAAATGCTAAAAAGCAATAAAAGTCATAGTTATAAAACAGTTTTAAAACTTACTTGATTTGCCAATTGGAAATCGGTCTAAAGCACGCATTTGTGCTCCATAAGGGACAAATGGTGGTTCTGGCTCTAGGATATTGTTGAACTCATTGCATGTGGATTGAGCACGCGAAAAAGAGGTTTTGAATGAACGTGTTGTGAAACTAATTCGTTTGTCCATCGTTTGACGATTTAGAGGTTTAAAAGGTTTGAATGCGATAAGTATCAACAATTAGGAGAATCTTCGGTCGACTAAAAATTGACTATGAACAGCAAGACCGAAAACAGAATTGTTTTGCGATTCTTGTGCCAGTGCGAGGAGAAAACAACAAAAAACGTGCAGTCTATATCGACAGCTATGTCATGTGTCTATTTAAACGCCATAAAAAATGATCGCAAAAATTTTACTTTTTGAAGAAATGAATCTTATGTTGTAACTTTCGGTTAAAAATGTGAAATACAAAATGGGCATAAATGTACACTATAATCAGCTTTATTGTGTATAATGACAGTGTGAAGAGAAAAATGTTATCAGTTTTCAAAACAGTGTACAGAATGTGCAGTAACTTAAAAGTAATGCTAACAGATAGACGAAAATTAGGTTTTGATTGGTAAAAATGATAATTGAGCTAGTTGAGGTCTTGCCGGTGCAAACGATTCATCTTTTCTTGTGCAATCTTGTGTCGACGAAAAGATAGGTCTACTAGAACTTTCACAAACTTCATTCGTTGAATACGACCTCTATTAACTTCGCTGATGTAATCACAGTATTCAGATAAACGGTTTGAAATCAACTTTAAAACTTGAACGTCTCCAATCCGCTCGACAATTCGACGGACAATGTTGTTGCCGATGTTATCTTTCAATAAACTGAACAGTAGATCGCATTCTGTGTAAAGCGTATGTTCAGGAATTTCCAGTAGCATAACTGCTAATTTGCAAACAAGATTTTGGTCGAGTGATCCAATTGCTGCTTGGATCAAATTTCTGTAAACAAAAGTAAAGTTTAAAATTTAATTGTTAATTAAAATGACAAATGCTTACGTCTGAAAACTGTCTGTGAATCGATAATGATTATTAATTTTTTCGGTGATCCACTCGGGTGATGCCACGAGTTTGTTGAACGAAACACAGTATGTAGGCGAAAAGTAGGTTTGCGCTTGTAAAATCTGAATGCCGTAGTTTGAGTTGACAAGAGTCTCGAAATTGTTTGACACAGTTTTCAAAAGATGATGATATACATCATAATGACCATTTACACGTAAAAAATCTGACGCTGTTTTGATCAGATAGCGAATGCATTGGTTCAAACGAGCATCTGTGCCCATGTAGCGCATCTATAAAATAAAAATATTAGAACAATCAAAAAAAGTCTCACTAGCACATTATATTTTACATGATTGGTTGCAAAGTGAGCTAAGTCAATTGCGCCCTGCCCGTGTCGTGCAGCCATACAAACGAAAAACAGGGCCTCGGCTTTCTTGTTGGCAATTTCAGAAGTTGTGAAAACGATAGATAGGTTTTGGAATTTGTCCTCTCTGAACGAATCAGTGGTCATGAGTTTTCGAAAAAAGTGTCCAGCTTCATTGGAGTCATAAAGTTTAGTCTAATTAGCTTGTTTTGAAGCAGATTCAACAGCAAATTCCACGAATTGCTTTCACACATAAAAAATAGTGTTGCCATAGAATGAATGGCGCGCTTGTGAGTGATCAACTCAAATAGGTCATTTTTTATTTCTTCGCATGCATTAGTGATGTTCGAAATTGAGGTTGATTGAATGAGCTTTCCAACTTGTTCCCAATCGCCACATACGAGAAACACTTTTTTTACCAATCCTCTGATTTCTCGTAATGAGTACCATTCAGATTCGTTGAACTCAAGTGTTTGGCGTATATTAGCGTCATCATCGTCATCTTGATGAACAGTTCGGTGATCGTGTTGGGGCACTTGTTGGTCTAAATCGAAATCGAGGTTTGTCTGGCTGTTCAGTTTAGCTAGAGCAGTTTCCCATCTTAATTTCAAACCATGTTTATCGCCAAAATACTGTGCAATTGACTGGATTTCGTTCCTCCTACCATGATTGGTGGCAGAGTGTCGTTCAGCTTGAATGTGTGTTTTGAACCACGTCGAGCAATCTACACACTTATAACAAAACACGTCACAGTGGTCTGAAACGTGACGTTCTTCTTCACGATCAGGTGTGTGTTCATTCAAAGTTTGTGGTGCATTGCCAACTACCTTAGCACAATGTCGACAAACATGAGCAAACTTCGCGTGGTCTGTCTTTGAATCCACAATATAATAGTCGAAAGCGTAGGTTTCAGTTAGTTTGTCTTCGGGAAACGCGTGTACTGCTACTAAATGATCATAGTATATGAGAGCACTTGAAGCTCTAAAATGACAGTCAGGTAAAGCACACAAGGCACTTGGACGCAAATAAGGTCGAAGATTGCTGTTAAAATTAAAGAATAAAACTTGTAATCATGAAAATATTAAACGTGAACAAAATCTTACTTCGAATTCATTGTTGTTTTTGGAAATGGATCAGTGAAAGCGAGTTTGAGGTTTGGGTGTCATTGAAAACTAAATTTAGAAGTAACTGTAGGTTTAGACGATCACGCACAAGTGCAACTGGTGAATTGAGAATGAGCAAAGTAATGCGAATTTGAGGTTTGTCTACAATCGAAGGCCAAGTAGCGAAGCGCAAATTATGCTGACTTGAGAGGACTCAAACTTGACACGAAAGTATAGGTTTCACACCAAAACACCAAAGTGTGAGGCAGGTGATTGCGTCAATGATAGCACTGGAACGAAAACAAAGGTTTCAAATTCTAAAAACGGCATCGAGATTTTGCTGAGCAAGAATCGTCAATCACAAGTACACTGTTCACAACAAAGCACAGTATCAGCAGCGGCAGCAGCAGACCGTCTGCATAAGCATCAAGAAAAAATGCTTGCGATAGTATCGATTGACAATCGCTCACACGATTTTTTAACAAAGAAGCAATTAAAAACTTTAAATTACATATTTAGTCAATTATAAAAACAGTTTCAAACAAGAACAACTTTTATTGAATAAAAAATCAATACACTAGTAGTTATCATAATTATAATTAAGAAAAATATGAAAATGGTTTGACGATAAAGTAGATTTGTGACAAAACGAAGACAATGCACTGTTTTACACTGGTGGGTTGTAAAGATAAATTCGAGTTTTGTGATGATTTTCTTGTACTGGTTCACGAAACAAATCTGCAGATATTGAATTCAGTCTGTGGCCAGTGACGTACAAAAATTTGTCGTCTGCAGAGAGGTTTGTCCAGTGATTCTTGTCTTTGTCGCTTGGATGAACAAAGTGGATGCTTTTCATACGATTAAATAGGTTAGCGTTTTTGGCCACCATTGAAACTGAATCAGTGCAACTGACATTTGCCACAAACGACCAAATGGTAGTAATGTTGATCAAACTCAAATTGCAGCGACAATGTCTGATTGCCAATTTTCAGTCAATCCAAAAAACGTGAGTTTCTCTAAATTCACAAAATGGCATATCAGTTCGTTTGTAGCAAAAGATTTTAAATCATCAACGATAATCTCAAAAGTGGAGCAAGCCGAATTGTAGGTTTTAAGCTGGAATCGACAATCGTCGTTTAAACCAGCTTTATTGATGAAATTAACGTAGGCTTGTTGACTTTCGTTGTTCTCAAACAGCATCAAATGATTCGTGGACGAGAATAGCTTTCCAATCTCATCTTTCCATTCTCTACAGACAAGGCGTAATTGGACCAATTCTGAAAAACTAAATTTCGAAAACAAAAGGTTTCGCGCTTTTTTATTGACGTTGTTTGGTCCATCACCTGTGATCGGGAATGCTGAAATAAAAGAACTTGGATAAGATTTACAAATCACAACTTTAGAAAATATTACTTGATTTTCCGATTGGAAAATAGTCTTTTGAACAAAATTGTGCGCCGAAAGGCACATATGCTGGTTCCGGATCAAGGATGTTGTTGAAACTCTGAATAGGTGTGTAAACGCGTCCAGAAGACCTCATTGATGAGCCAAACTGTGAGCGACCTCGGTAATTCATGTTTGAGTAAGCGACAGAATAGGTTTGGTACAAGAGCACACAAGAAATTAGACGGTGAAGACCAGAATTCAAACATAAAACGCAAACAAGTTGAGTGCGAGAATAGAAACGTGACTTGCAAACAAACAAAAATTAGCCTATATCAACACAAACACTATTTTAACCCAATAACGATGCTCAGTTGCACATAAAGCCTTTTCCAACCTTTTTTCGATATTCAATTAATCTCTAGTATAACTTACGACTTATCTTCTTGACAGATCTCTACTGTAGCAAACATTACCACAACCATCAGCAGCCACAATGTCCACCACCACGGCGGTGACGCTTAAGGCGCAGGTGGACACCTCCCACGAGGACATGATTCACGACGCGCAGATGGACTACTACGGCACGAAGCTGGCCACCTGTTCCAGCGACAAGAGAGTCAAGATCTTCAAGATTGACGCGGGCAGTGGGAGTGGCGGCGGTGGCGGCCAACAGCAGCTGCTGGCCACCATGAACGGCCACGAGGGCCCCGTGTGACAGGTGGCCTGGGCGCATCCCGAGTACGAGAACCTGCTTGCCTCCTGCTCCTGCGACAAAAAGGTGATCATCTGGAAGGAGACTGCCACCACCAGCACCAGCAGCACCTCAAACGGCGATAATGGCGGCAGCGGTGGTGGGGGCACAGACGGCGGCGCCGAGAAGTGGGAGAAGATCTACGAGTTGAACAACCACGACTCGAGCGTCAACTCCGTCTGCTGGGCGCCGCACGAGCTGGGCCTGGTGCTCGCCTGCGGTTTCTCTGACGGGACCATCTCCGTGCTGAGCCGCGCCCCCGGCGCCGCCACCACCAGCAACGTCTGGGACGTGAAAAAAATCCCCAACGCCTACTCCATTGGTTGCAACTCCGTCAGCTGGGGACATGTTTTTCCGCCGACCAGCGCCGCCGGCTACACACCGCAGCGGCGCATCGTATCTGGCGGCTGCGACAATCTGGTGAAGATCTGGCTGATCAGCGAAGCGGAGGACAAGTGACTGGAGGAGCAGAAGCTGTAGGCGCACTCTGACTAAGTGAGGGACGTTGCCTGGGCGCCCAGCACCGGCCCCCAAGACGTACATTGCCAGCTGCTCGCAGGACCGCCGGGTGATCATCTGGATGAAGGTGCTGACCACCTCGGCCTCTGGGGACAGCAACGTGGGCGAGGCATTGAATGGCACAGGCCACTGGACCTTCAACGTACTGAACACTTTCTACGACGTCGTCTGGCACGTCTCCTGGTCGATCATGGGCAACATTCTGGCTGTGAACGGCGGTGACAACAAGGTTAGCGTGTGGAAGGAGACACCCGACTGATGGTTGATCTGCATCAGCGGCCTCTCCAGTAACAGCAAGTGAATAATATGATGAAAAGAAAGAAAGAAAGAAGAAACAATAAAACACACACTCACATAAAAAGCATACAGTGTGATAAAACAAAGGGATTATGGAATTTTATTAATCGGAAATTGAAAGGAAAATTAAAATGATTACAAACAAATGACAATAAAAGCGACTACATAGGTTTTTTATCCTTCAGGCACAGTCCCTTCATTTCTTCCATAAGTGATTCTTCCTCATACTCGGTAAGATCGTTAGCAATTCCCAGTCGGTGGCGAACAAACTCGGGGTCTTTTCCACGAATAACATCTGCAATACGAGAGGCTATTTGAGAAGCCAACTCTTCTTGTCCAAAATAGAGTGCCACAGGTAAAAATTCTGCCAGATCGGCGGCACTTTTATCCGTGAAAAACCATTCTTCGTAATTGTTTTCATCAGGATTATGTGTTTTGATCAAATTAATGATCTCTTTTACTACACTCGCATGAAAATCAACGTCGATAGAAGGGCGACCTGAACGATTTGATTGACGAAATTTATGGTTAGCAGCTCTTGTGACAGGGATACGTTGAACAACGCAATCAGAAACTTGCACTTGAACTCGATCAATGCAAAAGATGCGGAACTGGTCACCATGTTGTGCCATGTTTTGAAACAATATGCGAAACAGAGGTTTTAATAAAACAAATCGAAGGTGAACGACACTCAGGTTTCGACTGGGTGAAGTGCAGAGCGATAGGTATAGCGACACTAACAAATCAACCAAAAATTTCCGAAATAAACGTTTTAGTTTAATGCTGAGTGAAAAGACAACACGTGAAGTCCGAGCAGCAAATCAGCTAGACGACAGCTTGTTAGTGCACCGTCACGCACTCTATGAACGCGACAAAAAAATGTGCTTTTGTGGCCACCCAGTCAGTCGTTGTCTGTGCTGTTCACTCAAGTTAGGATTCTGTTGCTTTTTTATGATACTACTTTCAGTTGTGTCTCAAAATCTCAACGAGTTCTTTGTGTGTGTGTGTGTGTGTGTTCCAACGGAAAATGTGTGACAACGAGCAGCAGTTTGAATATATGGACATGTACGACCCTGAAACAAATCGTATTTATCGAGAACAAGTCAGCATGGAAGTCGTTGAAGAAACCTACGATTCGGATTTTACCAACACTGAAGAGCAAGATGGAAATGTAATTGACAAACACGACACAAAAAAACAACAATGATTACAAGGAAACAGTAAACACTGAAGTCGACAAAAAAACCTATGATTCGGAAGTAATTAAAACTGAAGAGCAAGATGAAGATCAGTTCGATATGTACGACAAGGAGTTTTACTAACAACTTGAGCAATATTTTACTGCTGATGCAAATGGTAACGAAGCAAGTAACACGATTGTCTCAAACAATCAAGGAAATCTTGGCGCACTTACAATTGAAACCACCGACAATCGTACAACTGCAAGTGGTGAGTGCAAAATACTTGCCTGAGTATTTATTTTAAATAATAACTGTTTATATTGTTACAGAATCACATCAGGCCAAGCATGACCAACTATAAACAAAGCAACGTCATCATGAAATGGCATTTGTTCAACACAGCAAACCTCTATTTTCGTCGATAATCAATGATCTTGGTCAAATTTGTTTACATACGGATGAATTCATACAACATTCATAACACAAATAAAACAACACTAACATTCGCAATTAAACAATGACTACTATCGATATCGTCTGAGTCAGTGAGTGGTGGTGGTGGAGGTGCCACCGGTGACCAGAGTATCTGGACGACCTGCTGGACGGCGATGGTGGCGGTACAAGTCCAATGAGACGGTGATCACATCTGGCCGGACCGAAAGAGTCGAAATGGCGACACAATAAAAAGACATGTCAACGTGAGTCAAATGTCCTCCTGAAATTGGCAGATCAATGTTCTCTTACGTGACAATAAAACCAGCATCGACAACTTATCAACAGTGGAGCACACAGGACATGGATTTTTACCAGTTTGTGGAAATCTAGGTTAGGACTGCTGCAAAAGTTAACTTTTAATCACATTTCCTGTTTTTTGGTTGTACAAAGCGAATTTTACACCTGTATCTAGGACTTCGCAATTCAACATGTACGATTTGCTATAGACTAATTTTTAGAGTTAAACGCTGTGGAGATGTTGTAGAGTTGTGAAAAAGAGCAGAATTGTACAAACTAGCAGCAAAAAAATTTGTAGTATCTTATTGTTAATGGAAATACGTGTAAAGGAAAAAATTGGGTCGTAATCACGTGGTGCCATGTTAGCTTTTGCATTCCATTAAAATGTAAATACAAAAAAATTGTACCACAAATTGTAATCTCAAAGTTTTTTCTCTTGACAATATCATAAGCACTAAAGCATTTTAAAAATTTAAATTTCGGCTTCATTAAGATTTTCAAAAATAAAAAGTTGTGCTTTTGTTTTCACCATCTGCCCAAAAGTGATTCTGTACTTTATCTGCTTTAACTGTTCTACAATGTCAAGATCTAATGAAGCTTTTCTAGGTTTAGACTTTGGTACGATCAAGTACGAACAGCACAAAAGTTGACCATTCATGGCATCTACAGTGTGTGGTTGCAATTACAAAACTGCTGCTTTCAATAATATTTGTGAAAAGTTCTACCTGAAATACAAAAAAATACAAACAGTCCTGTGATAGATTTTACATAATCTTAGCCTTGCTGAAGAGAAATACTCAAATCTTGCTACTATTACGCGATTCACGCAACCTGAAACCGAATAAGTGCAACGCATTGCTGGTCCACTTTGCCAGCATTCAAGACGGTCGAAAATGGTAATTTTGGTAAAATTCTTTTCAAACATCTCAAAATGGTTTTTTATTTTAGTTTTAAAATCTAACAATTTTTGGTCAGTCTCAAGTTAAACAGAAGCATAAAGAACAACTAGGCCAATTATACAAAGGAAT